>BGPR01002408.1:123975-179284 GCA_013235015.1 Araneus ventricosus | reverse complement strand
GTCCCCTTTACTGCAAGTATGCCAAAATGAAAAACCAGTTTACCTTTTATAAATAATCGCTGTTTATCTTCTATTTATCTCTTTAAATTTCTTTTCAAGACAATAGGCTTCCCTGAAAAGAGAAACTTATTGAGTATATTGAAATTTTCAAAGATGTTTAATAAAAACTGTAAACATAGCAACTATTAAAGACGATACACTTTTAAAAAGCTTAATGACTTAAAGATTTCTTTGACATTATAAATTCATTCAGACAGTAAATTATTTAAATACACTTCAAATTTATTAAATGCCAAAATTTATACACATTAAGACAAAATACAGCATAAACTAATTCAATTTGATATACTTGCAGTAATTGGGGCAACAACACATAATAAATACAACTACTGAACTTCTATAATAAAAACAGAAGATTCAATTATATCTCGCTCATAGTTTTCAATGATTTTATGAATATTAATAATTAGATACACTACTGAAAGTCCGAAATTCAGGCATCCTAAAACAATACCAAAAGGCAAATTGAATAAAAGCTTAAAAATTGTTTAACTGAAATGCAGAAGACTTCAGCTATTTGCACTACTGTATCTTTTAATAACAAGAAAAATGGAATCTAAATTTGGCCTGTAAAGCCTAAAAAAGCTAGCCAAGCTTCATTATTTGGACAGAAATTAATTATGTTGCCATACAACAATAATTATTCTAAGTACTGTGAGGATGTCTGAATAAGGCACTTTCTATTCAAATATTCTTCTGAACTGAAACTTTATTAAAATTTATTTTATGACAGAATCAGGTCGCCAACATAAAAGATAATGGGAAAAATAATTTATGGGAATTATATTACTTGGAACACCATGAATTCTACAACAAGAAAAACAGTGGCAGAATAATTTGCTAATATTCTGGCAACCAGCCTAAAGGAATAGAGGCTGAATTGAAACTTAATCCATGGGAAACCTTAGCATCACCATTCACAAGACAGAGCAAGAGACAACATAGCTAAGCAGGACAATAGAGCCATACAATACTGTTACTTAATTAACAATTGTACTAGTCAATAATTGTGTATATCAGTCCCCAAGCCCATGAAGAATGAGGCATTTTAATCCATAATTCTAAAAGAATGCAATATCAAGCTCCAATTCCAAAGCTTAAGTGGATTTCCCATTACACTATCATCAAAATGTTTTACAACAGATTAGGTCCGAGGAGCAATGGGAAAAATTATAATGTGCAAGCAAAACAAAAAGGTTACTGAATCTAAAAGAGAAATATTACCGCGTATAACATGGAAGAAACAGAGTTGGAATGAAGTGCCAGTGGCAATTCATAATGTCTGCAATATAGACTATTCATTCTACTGCATCTCTAGATGGAAGGCACACATGCCCTTATGTACATAAATGGACATCAAGATGTATACAAATTTTAAACACGAAAACCAAGACAGGGGAAGTAAGGATATAAAAAGTTATGCCTATTTTACATAGGCATTACTTATTTATTGAGAATGTAGATGTAGGTCAAATTAGAACTAAACTGAATAAGAAATACAGGGGAGAAAATCTGTATAAACCGTGATAAATTTCTTCCTATACCATTGGATATCACCTTGCCAGCTCCTACCACAGCTGTCAATAAAGGACAGGATGACTTGAACAATCTGCTGACGAATTTAAAAATAACTACCCTAGATCAGAATTCATTTCTCATTACAACTCATTTCATAAATCTACAAGACATTTCAGACCATTAAGTAGCTGTATGGCAATAGTCTTCAATGGCACCACAAGTAACGATATAAAAGTTTGTTTGAAACGACAAGACCATGAAACAAAACATGGTGCATTTTTGCATGAAAAAGAAAGAACAGTGCAATTTGAAATGCCATTCCGACTGCTTTGTAACAACAAGAAGTTTGGGACTGATGTTTCTATCCAATAATCCAGAATTTCTAACACTTCTGACATATAGGAGATAGTATTTATCGTTTTATGCAATATGTATGGAATATGTAAAATATTAAAATTTAGTTTCTGTTTTGCCTGTACTTCATACATTGCTCAAAACATTTCTAATCTAAATTGGACCCCCTCATACCAGTAGAAAATCTGACAAAGGTAAAATTCCCTAGCCTCTTAATTTAACCCTCTACACAGTTTAACTGGCTTTTTATGCATTTTATGTTCAGTTCAAAAGCAATATATATTAGTATTTGAATTCCAAGGATAAAATTAGATTGAAGATTTCATTAAATACAAGAAAAGTTGGTTTATTCAATTTAAAAGCTAATTTTGAGACCTTAAATCTATTTGATCAAGATAATTGAGTGCTTAGTGGGTTAAGATATTAATATCTTTACTAAAAAGGAATAAAGATATATCTATATAAAGATTTCATAATATTATCTAAAGAAAATGATTATTTAAATTCTAATGACAAGACAATCATCAGCAATAAAAAACTCGGCTGTAATTCTACAACAGACATTTCGCACTCATGGCTTGCAATGAATAATTTTTCTAACTCGTCACTGAAAAAAGGTTTTGCTAAAAATTTCATAGCTTAACTTTTCTAAATTTAAAACGATGCAACAAAGAGAACCACAACATTTAACACTAACCAATTATTGGATTTACCAACTTTAATTGAGTATGTTCAAAAAGAATAAATTGAGATTCAGCACATCATACAAGATTGCCATTTTAAATAAAAAATATAATAAGCTTCTTAAAATTGTTCGTAACACCCATGATCAAGTTGAAGAAAACAATTTAGATCTGTTAATCTCCTTGATTAGTATTACACATAGTTAAAGAACTAATGTTCACACATTGATTATAATATGGAAAGATTTCCATTGGAATTATAAAAAATTTTACCAATTAATTTTCCTTAACATTTTTTATATTCTTATTTCCCAGAAAAGTATGAACATCTTGTATATTGTCAAATAACATACTATCTTATTTCTAAATGTTCTAATCACAATGTTTCATGCAAATTATACAAGACTTGAAAACTTTGATAACCTATTTAAATAATAAAGTTTTTATATTGAACCATTAATTCAACTTATGCAAAAATATTTAAAATCAGCTGTTAAATTTCAAAGAATAACGCTTTACAAACTTAAAACATTATAGATAACTATGAATATCTCCTGAGTAAACTGATATTTTATCAAGAACTATATGCTTCCATTGTCATTAAACAAAAGTATCCTTGCTAGCAAGATGAATTTTTATTAGTCCTAAAGTATTATTTTATGTTAATTTTTAAAGTGTTTCAAACAATTAGACCCAATTTATTGCAGCATTTCTCTTATACTAAGCCAAATTTTTTTTTCTAAAGTATTTACGTAATATTAAAAAGTAAACAAGGCTAAGCTATCAATTTGATGCGAATCTGATCTATTGTTCAAATTACCAGCTGAAAAACTTGTGTAATAGTCTATCAAATCATTTAACCATTTACACAATTTCTATAAAAAATACAGCCATTTTAGATAAAAGATCGCTGTAAAAAAAATCCAAAACAAAAAGATGAAAATTCTACAATATAAAATGCCCAAATGGTGAGAAAATTTTTTATCATAGCTAGAATGGCTTAGTTCATGTAATCAGATAAAATTTTAGAATGGTAGAATAGCCATCCATAAATTACACTTATTCATCTAAAAGAAAAATTAAATTGACCTCTAACCAATTCTGGCCTTATGGTTATTATACATTTCGTCACATAATTATACACGAGAAAGAAACACTTGGATATGCTGCATTTAGAACGATTTTAAAATTTCATATACGTTTCAACAATGGGCTTTCTATAATAAAGGTCACAACTCCAAATAGGATTTTATACTTGGGGATAAAGTGAAGAAAACCAAGAATGGATTTGGGGCATCTTTCCCCATCAACTGGATCCAAAATTTCACACAGAACTACAATTTTTAAGACAAATTTAGAGTGCTTTTGAATTATCACATTTATATATCTACTAATAATAAAGGAGAACATGTGTGTGTGTATGTTGGCGCTCTACAGGGTAGATTACTGGACCTAAAGCTATGAAATTTTGCACAAACCTACTTTGGAGGTTTGTAATGTGCACCTCCAAGCCCCTTTTTGAAATTTTAATTAAAAATTAAGCAAAATTTCGGTGATTTTCCCCAATAACTTATGAACAGATTACAGCACAAAAATCATTTTTACACTATCTGAAAAAGCAAAAAATTACCTTTTTAATGATATCAATTAAGTTGTCGTACAATTTTCTCTCCAATTTTAATAAATTTTTAAAATAATTTACAATTTTTCATTGTTGCAATGTAATTCAAACCATTTCTACTGTTTAAACAAATATTTAATTGCGTGTTTCTCTTTCATTGTTGAAATTTCAGGTAATATCTGAATACATTTTGTTTTCATATTTTACTAGAAAATTTTTATGGAATCTGTAAACCGAGCTCTCAGAGATATTACGGATATTAAGAAATATATCCAATAAGCTGAATGACATGGTTACTATGTTTTAATTCTTTTTTCAGCATGTTTTAATTCAGCTAACATCCCGCTGGCCATAAAATGTGTTGTGTCATTTTAATGTTGAAATTGAATGCATATTTTACAACGGAAATAAGAAAGTGAAGATGGTGCCAGCAACGTGCAATTAGATGCTTCATGCCACTAAAAAAACACAGGTTAAATATCTACCACAATCTGAAGTTTAAAATCACATTGTTAAAGCAGCCATAAATATAAAATGATACAAGATTCAATTGAAATCGTATTGCCGATGAACAAGCTGGTCGCCGAAGGCAGCTAGTATATATATGCTGCAAACATATATAAACCAATAGACCGTCAAGCTTTTAACTGATCTGGTCTAAAATTTGATATAGATCTACAAATTCTAATGATAAATCTACATGCTAAATGTTCCATCGATCTGTTTGTTTTTTAGTCATCTTGCTTTTAAGGGGATGAAAGATTAGACCGACTTCCTGGCGACGAGTTCAATCCAAAATTTGAAATTGCAATTTTGGTGCAAAACCTACATACCAAATTTCATCCCTCTAGCATGTTGTGTTTGCGAGTTATTGTTGTTCACAGATTGATAGGCATAATTTCAAAAAAGGGTTTTTTTTCCCACTCAGTAAGGTTTGAAAAATGGAACTTTGACTTTGAAAATCTTGAGGTTAAATTTTTTGATGATTACAATACTTTCTCTCTGCATACTTTGCATATACAAGTTAAACAAAAAAAAAAAAAAAGCACTAAAATTTAACTTGTATTGATATTCTTTAACTTCAGTTAACTTTTTTCACCCTTACTTCTCCATTTTAAAAACATTTTCTAATGACAGGATCACTTATATCATTAGTCCAAAAACAAAATTAGCAAACTCTAAAAAACAAGAACCTAGCCCCAACAGAAAGTTTTTTAAAGAATCTGAAATGATCTACTGTAACAAGCTTCAAAAATAATCTGTTTACACAGGCTACTGAAGAGAAGTTCACATTTAAAACCTCACAGACAAGACAGCTGAAAAAGCAAGCTGAACTAAAACACATGAATTTTTTTTTATTTTCTTGGTAAAAGCTATGCATTTCTCAAGCTAATATTTCCATAATTAATAACCTCAAGTTTTTAAAATTTAGTCATCACTTCATTAAGATCTTTGTCTGAGAACTACCATGTCATTGATGAAAATAATGCTTTAAAATAATAGAAGCAAAATATTAATTATCGGATTGTAAAATATTCTAAACAAAAATGAAAATGACCAAATTTTTATATAAGAAAACTTCTCTAATCCACTTTTCTTTTGCATGGAATTTTTGGCCCATAGACCTCTAGCAACAGCCACTGAAATCCCTCCGAGCAGAGTTTGGTTGGTCACCAACCAACCCAATCAACTTCAATAAAACACATCCCTTTGGTCTCTCTTACTTTGGATCTTTTAAAGAGAAGGAGAGAGGGAAGAAAGAACAAGAAAATCCATACTTTCAAAAACACTGAAAATCAGGTAGAAGCTAATCATTCCTTTCCTAACATGAAGAGAAAAGTAAACTTCAGCCTTTACTGGGGTTGGGCATTCAAGAATTCATTTGTACATTTCAGGCATTGGAATCCGACAAAGCACACGTTGATGTGAATTACAACCAGACTTTAGGGAAATAGATATTGCCCATTCCTCAACGACTACAAATAAAACCATCAGGGATTTATTTTTCCTATTAAAATAAAAACTGAATAAAAGTTACCTCCTAAAAAGCTATAAGATCCAAGCAAACATAAATTGTATCTTTTTTTTTTGATAAATTTCTTTTCTTTACTTATTCTTAACGATTTCTTTACAATTCTTAAAATTCGCTTTACAAGGGGAAAGAACAATTACAGCTTGTTTAAATATGGCCTTTTGTACTTTGAAACCTCCTTGAATAGCAAATTTTTATTCGGACAGAAGGTGGCCTGCCAAAGAGAGGTTTCACTGTATATTAAATTTTAAAAAATATTTTGATGTTGCAACATAATTTGAAAAACCAGGCCCATATCAAACCTTACAATGCTATTAAAATCATTGAGACATAAAAGTAAATACATTTGATCTCAAAAAATTGTTCTTGCATTCTTCATGCCTCAATATGGCGAAATTAATTTTGATAGTGACAAAGATAAGTTTATCAGCTCAACCAACCATAAAATACAATGAACAAAATAGATAATTCAGGCTGACTTGTGTATTGGGAACTAAAAGAGGATTTCCAGGTCCCTTTTTAGACATTTATGAACAGTCCTCACAACCGAGACTAAAAGGAATGACTAAGTCACAAGAATGAATAGATGAAGCAATAAGGTTTAGTATAAAAAATATATAATTTTGTTTCTCAATATAGCTTTAAAAATATACAAAATCTAAAAATAAAAAATCCAATAATGAAATGTTACATCAACTCTATAATCAGACATGACACAGGCTTAGAACAAAAAAAAAATCTGAACTTCATAAATGAAATGTTCCCAACATAAATACCAAGAAGTAAAATAAGTATGATTAATTGAACAATAAAAGAAATAAATTTCTACAAAAAGTGCTTGAGGTATTAAAATATTCTAGAATTATTATATAAAAGAAAATTACGAATGATAAACCTGATGCTGAAAAAGCTGAAATCCGTGGAATGTGTCATGTCGGTATAATCTGTTATCAAAGAAATGAGTAACATTCCACAATTTTCTGAAAAACTGTTCAAAAAGTAATTCTGGAACAAAACATACAATAGCAGCTATTATATCATAATAGCAGCTATTAAATCAAAAATAAACAAATGCTGAATTAATATCATAAACCATCAATTATCCAAATGTTATGGACAAGTAGAAAGAAGGGCGAGGGATCTCTGGAAGTGCTTAGGCTAAGGGGTCTTTTATCTTCCACAGCTAGCTGCAATAAAAGATTAGCTAAATCAAAGATTTTTTGGGCGAGACATGTGGTTTTAGCTGTTAACCACATGTCTCGCTGAAATAGTTATAATGCCATATAACTAGTTCAAGAATGATATAAAAGAAGAGAAGTAAACGAAAAATATATTTGTTTATTTACTGTTATCGTGCATTTTATTTATTATGTCCAAGTAAATTTATACAAATTTTAAGGAATATATTTCCTGTACATCTGGAATAAGTTAATCATATATGGGCAACACATTTAATTCCCTTAAAATCTGGAGATATTTTTAAAACCAATAATCCCTGAAAAATGATTTATGAAAAATATTAATTATGATTGTAGATATGTAAATTAATCTATAATTTGAAAAAAAAAACTTATACTCAACTGTACATAATGCATTAACATGTTTCTACCTAAAATCTCAACATTAGTCTTCAATAATGGCTTTATGTCAAGTTTATAAAATAAAAAATTAAAATATATATAGCAGTGGTAAAAGAACAAAGCATTTAAACATAGTATAACTTATGACCTCATAATAATATGAAAATATAATACGACTTACCTTTAAAACAATTTTGAAACAAGATCTTAACAGGAACAAAAAATTTTCTATTTTCAATCTGCAAAATATCAAAAAAAATTCTTGTAATTTAAAATAAATTTCAAGAAAATTATAATATAAGTGTACATTGAATTTAAGAATATTTTAATTATCCCAATACTATTTTTCAAAAATATAGAATATCAATCAAACAGTAAATTATACAACTTAAAACAAAATTTTTAGATATTAATGATTTTGGACAGTTTTCTAAAGTAATGCTTAATCTTTATCTTTCAACCTGTCTATATCAATCGATTTTCTTGGTACTTATTCTTTTAAAGTAATTTTTCTTTTCACTAACCACTACCTCAGTTTTAATAAAGAAATGAAAAAAATTCATTTGCTCTGTTTATTGTGGCATAATTCAGAAGGAATTTTAAACAGATTTCAATTAGTACATGCAAGAATTTGGGATGTAACAAATAGTGATTTGGCCAAATATCTACTTTTTGAAAACAATTCACTTTTGATAGCAAAATAAGATATTCCTCAAATTTTGAATGAAAAAAATTTAAAGATTAATAAAATTGAACTTTTTATTATTTTATTTGCCAAAAGGGCCAAAAATTATTGCTCTTGCATCATAATTGCAATTTTCACGATGATAAATTACATGTAAAGTTAATTAAATACATTTTTGTACTACGTAACTTAAAATTGAGAAAAAGATTTTTTTTGAAAATAAATGTACTAAATATTTTTAAAAATTATTTTCCTGAATTTATTTGGCCGAATAATTATTATTCGGCAAGAGGGCCAAAAATAATTGCTCTTGCATCATAATTACAGGCTTCACAATGATAAGCAACTTGTAAAGTTATTAACCCTCTGAGCAGTTAGCTACTTTGATCTACTTGCTTTAAAGTTTTAAAAAATTTGCTTTCAAAGTGAAGAATTGGATCTTTATTGCATTTAATCATGTTTCTGAAATCTTAAGAATATCCATAGCAGTTTAAGAAACTATACGCATAGACACGAATTATCTGCTTTTGAATTCAATACGAGAAACGGAAAAATACGAAATATATATTGAAAATATTCGGCCGAAGTAGTACTTCCAGCCAAATATTTGGCAAAAGGGCTGAATACCGAATAGTTGCTGAATATTCATTACATCCTCGATACATTGTATCGATATCTTGCCAATAGAAAACTAAACATCTAAAAAAAAAGGTTTTAACGAAGTAAAACATCCAATTTTAACTGCATTTTCTCTTCATTAAGCGTTTTAAAGAATTTTTTCTTGGGCCATAAGAAATATATGGGAACTTTTCAGCAACAGCAAATTAATTTCAGCAATTTTAAAAATGCACAGGTAATAAATGCATTGAGAATTCTTAAATTATGATATATACAATATATCAAATAATTAACATATATTAAATTTTATGAACTGACAGCAATTCTAAAACCAGACATGTTTAGTTAAAACAAGGATTTTTTTTTTAAAAAAAAAAAAAGAGCAAGTTTAGGAGTTACAACGCTGAAACACAGTACAAATATATTTTCAGCATAATTATACTAAAGTAAACCCTCGATTCAAATGACTAATTAGGGCTAAAAATGTCCATAAAATCAGAAATCTATTTAAATGCGAATCGTTTCCATGAACATTAGTTAAAATAGGATTACATTTCAAATTGTGAGACATAATGTAAATGTAAATTAATGTGCATACCATATTAGGACAGCAAAACTGAACTGATTAACCGTCGGTTTGTTATCCATTATCGTCCACAAAAATCTAATCAGTCATTTCTGTATATTATTATTCTTAAATTGAAATTTATATTGATCGTTTTATAAAAATTAAATACAATATGTATGTATTATTCACTTTTAAAGAATTTTATTTTCATTTTCGTAGCAGGCCAGCAGTGAAATCCCGCTACTGTAAATACGTATCAAGAGATTTTTGCTATCCGTCTATTCCAACCTTTATTCCCTTGTGTACCCCTTGATTAATCTTTATATTTTTGCACATCCCCCTACTATCATATTCTCCCCACCACTACCAACCATCCGTCTAAACAAGAAGTTTTTACTAGTAATGTTCAGGGCTTATGCGAGCTTTCGAATTAATATTTGCTGAACTTATTTTTTATTTTACACTTTATTGCATTTTTACAATAGTATTAGTTCAATGCCAAAAGAAATCAGTTTATTTCCGCATTAACTTACAAGGATGGCTAAAGATTACACTCTGTAACAATCAACATTTCAAGTGGTACAGTTATTAAACAGCAAGTATTAACTTGAGGAAATAAAATTCTGTAACTTTAATTCCTTATGTTTTCTTCATTCAGCCACTACCAACTTTGTATCACGTACCCCCAATTAGTCTTTTGCATACCCCCAGGGGTACACGTACCACAGGTTGGAAAGCTCTGTTCTATCCAATTATCCATCACAGTCCTGGTCTGGATGGTGATGGTTAATCGAAACTTGACTGTAACAAACTCTTTACAACTGCATATCAGAAGTGCAAAAAGAGATTATCAGAAAAGTCAAAAACCTCAAGAACTTTAGGCAAAATTTGTTCATTAAATCGAAGATTTACTCTAAAGCATAAATAACAATTCAACTGACTTTCTGATCATGGTACTTTTCCGTTAGCCGGGCGCAAATGTCACCAATTGTGAAGCAAACGAGAGCCAAGTCGCCATGAACCAAATGCGAGGCAAGTCGCCAAGTGAAGTGAATGACAGGGAGCAAACGTCAATTGTCAACCAAACACGAGAGAAGTCGCCATGAACCAAATGCGAGCCAAGTCGCAAAGCGAATGACAGGGCGCAAATGTCGCCAATTGTGATTTTCGGGTTGTAAGAAATTTGGCAGAATTCTACATTATTTGACGATTTTTCGCTTGCGCCCGGCTGACAGAAAAGTATCCTGTTCATATATTACTTGTGTACTTTGCTTTACAATCAATATTCCCATTAGCCCACCAAGTCCCACATAGCTGCTTGAATCCAATACATGAATTGAATCCAATACATGAATAGAAGTCCACAAATATCACAGGTCTGTGATGAAAAATTTGTAAAGAAAATAGTGAATTTTATAGTTGTTTTAGATTCGATTACTAGAAAATAATGAAAAAAATTCATCATTGGTGAAAATAATTATGGAGTTAACAATTTTAAGTGGTTCCTTAAATCACAATTTAAAAAAAATTCTTAAATCAGAATATTTTTCCGAATTGATGAATTATCTATTCGGGGTGGCCATTATTTTTGCTGTTTGAGTTTCTCCGACTTTTCCCTGGCATTTCCAGGTTTTATAAAAAAAAATTCTACTTTTTTCGGAGGTAGCCCATCACCCAGAGAAAAAAATCACATGCACATTGGCCATACTAAGAATTCATTTGCCAAACTAAGTTTTCATTCAAGCCAGTATGGTTTCAACAAAAAAGCAAAATGTTTGAAAATAGAACATTTAAAACTTTTAAACAATAAAACCATAAAATAACTAACACATTTTTACAAAGAACAGTTCTAACGTACCGAATTTTCCAGGCGTTTCGGATTAAAAATATAAACTTAAAAAATAATCTTTAGAATGTTCAAAATCTCAAAAATATACGTTGCAAAACAGAAAGACAAAAAAAAAAGAGAAAAAAATGTAAGAAAACAATGTTTTACTGATGTTTATAAATTAAAACACAGAAGCATAATCACATGAATCGAATCATTTGCAAAAGAAAAAAAAACTTTTTATTCCAACCAACTTCCTTCTATATGGCTCAAAAAGAACAATATAAAAAGAAATATAAATAAACATCAGCAAAAAAAAAAAAAAAAGAGAGAGAGAGAGAGAAATGCAAGAATTTATAAATTATAATACCAGAAGTCGAGTGTATACGAAATAATGAAGAAAAAATAAAATTCACGAAAATGGGGGAAAAAACCCGAATTTACCACTTAAAACTAAAAATCTAATTTGAATTTTTAAAAACAGCTCCCCACTTGTGCTAATCCATCACTTTGCTAAATTTGGTCTCGTAAGTCTAAGGTCTGGGCGTGCGTAAACAAAAACAATGCATACATAATACTAAAAAAAATGTTCTTTTATATATATAATTAACGGCTGTCAAATACTTCGAAGATCCCACAATTTATCAAAATGATCGGTATTCATAATGTCTGCCAACACTCAGAGAAAAAAAGCACACACGAAATAAAAAAAAAAATGCTGAAAGAAACTATTAGCACTAATTACCAAAACTTCATAATTCAATGAAATGATCTAATGAGTGGGCAGATCTAAATATGCACATTTTTACAAAGATCCTCCTCCCTCACTTAATAATAAATATTTTATGTTACTTTTTTTTATTTTATCTAAAAATAGTATTAGCTTTTGATTAGTTGTTTCAAATTTATGTAAACATTAAAATTAATTCCAGTGGACAGGTTTCTGAATCTATTGCTATACAATCTATATTCATTTTTTCACGCAAAAAAATATCAGTACTTTAAGAGTAAACATTCAAAATTTACAAGTTCATTGTACCACGGTCTCTCCTAACTGTAAAGTCTAATATCTTTTACACACACTTAATTTTCCATTTAATAATTAGTTGAATTAACATTTAATATACATTATAATGGATTTAAGATGTAATGGAATTTAAAAAAATATTATGTGCAAGTCAAATTTACAAAAATTTAACTAAATAATTATTGAATTAATGCAGTAAAACTAGACAATGAAAAAATCTGTTACGTACAGATACGTTGAGAATTTTATTACTTCAAACTTCACTGCAATACGATCGTTGTCTTAAGCATTGTAGTCGGAATTCAAATTTAATGTTTAATAAACAAGGATGGACGATAATTATTCAGAGCACAATGCTTTATTAAAGAAAAAGGCATTAAAAAAATTAACCATGTTTCTCGATCAATTCCTTAACAGCTAAATTTTGTTATAACTAAAAGCACTAAGAATTTAACTCTGCAACAGACATTTCCTTTCCCTTCTACATCAAACACACACAAAAAAGTTGAATAGAAACCTACCAATATTTTATATGAATGTATATCACTTCCAATATCTTTTAAAAGCAGAATATGTTAATAAAAGTCAATTATTTTACTTCATGCATAATAAACTAATTGCACTTATTAGCAGAAAACACAAAATGTCAATATCAAGCTAGAATCATTTGCATTTTTTACTTTTATTCAAAATCCAGATAAAAATGAGTTCATGGAATTCCAAAGAAGGGAAAAGGGGAATTCTATACTGAGAAACCACTATAAGCACTTTTTAAAGCACCTTAGGCAAAAAAATTAAGTACCTTTGTACATGCAAACATAGACCCACATATTTTCTAAGCATACAATGTTTTCTATTTTATAATACATGGTTTTATTGAAAAATTTAAAAATTATTTAATTTTTAATTTTAAATATTTTTTAAATTTTAATATTTATGAAAAATTTCATATTAAGAATATCTACATTAAAATTCTAATAAATAAATTTAATATTTGTACCATTAGACCAATAAAAATTATATTAACAAGGAATTTTGACAACACGAAATTTCTTTCAGATTGAAAAATTTATGTTAAAGATTACTTAGAACATTCAAAAGATTTCAAACAAAAATGAATACCATGTAAAAACCAGAAAAAAATTTACAATATTAACTAATAAAAAGAATATGGATAATTAGTATTAGTAACTAGCTAGTATTGGTAAAAGATGGAAAGTATTTCTTGGTTTCAAATTTTATTAACTAATTAAAATCAAGACTTCAAAACAACTTCACTCGCAATCTCATTCATCTGCAAAAATATTCTAAGTCCGATGATGTTAATTTAGAAAATTTTACTAAGTCTTTTAAATCAAGATGGCTTTCTGAATTATTTATACTCACTTTCTTAGAAGGAGGTTACAGAAATACTTGTTCTCAATGTTTCCACAACCTAAAAATTCATTTATACAATACCACTTCAAGTTAAGTACCCCTAAACTTAAGAAGCATACCTTAAGCCAAAGGAAAACCAAAATTTCTCAGGTAAATTTCCCTTTTCATGCCAGGATCAGGTGGGGTAAAAATGGGTAGAAAATACCCTACTTTTAGCTTTTCACTTAAAATGTATTGTCAAAATATTACCTTTTTAAACCTTTGTTTTTTTCTATACATTACATATCTGAATAGTAAAATTAGGCAAATTTCATTAGTAATTTGATATATATACATATATATATATGTTTGCTAGAAGATAGTTTTTAACCATATGTTTTGTAAATCCATTTTACAACACAGGTGAAAATGGGTATGCAAATCCGATACAGTAGTAAATGTTAAAAAATATATTTGTTGCAGTACAGTGATATAACAGTAAAAGTAAGATTTAAGAAATCTTTATTAATTTATTTTAAAAGGCTCAAATTATACAATAAATAAAATAGGGTTTTTCCCCCCAATATACAATTCTGAATATGTGTTATTCATCAAAAAATTAATGACCTTAGTTATTAAATTGTGGCTTATTCAAATTTTTTATTATTTGATCATCTTTGATATTATATCTGCCATCTACAGCCAGAAAAATGAAAGTTGCCAATCTTAAATTTTTCAATTATTTCATTTTATAGGCGTCTTCCTTTAACAGCCACAATTTTTCCAATGAATTCTGGCTTGCTTTCCCCCCCCCCTCAAAAAAAAAAAGCGCTTTTACACAGGTACCTACTTTTAGACTTTATTTCATAGCTGTATGTTCTGTAATATCATTTCAAGATTCTTCTGCAAGGAAATTACATAGCTATTTTCTCTTTCAATATTTAGCCTTTCTATTACATCTCTACTTGTTAAAATTTCACCAGCACTTATCTGCACACATACGACATTTTTGCTTTGAATTATTCATATATGCAGTTGTGAAATTTGAAGCTTTTGGTGATATTACTGGCAATTTTGTGCATTTCAAATCTTTGAATGTTGAAGAAGTTGTGTTTTGTGATCTACACTCTTGAGGTGGAGACAAAGACTGGTTCCAAGAATTTGAAGGCATATCATAGAAAACAGAAACATCCGATTGCAAACTTTCGGCGTCTGCCAAAGAAAAGTGTTATTTTGTGTAGAATTGCTTTTAGGTTTTTAACTATACACTTTATATCCCTCTGATAAACACATCTTATAGATTAAACAATTATGCACTCCTCTTCACGAGAGGAAACTAGTAATTTTCCTGATCCTTTATGTGCAGGATTTTTTTAAAACTAACTTTATGATATGGAATATTTATGTCTCATTAATTTTCAATTTATCATAAATGAATTATTTATTTAAAGAAAAAAATCATGCTGTATCTATCCTATACAAGATGCAGACTGTTAAACATTAACCATATACCCATTTTCTAAAATAAGAGATTAAAAAAAAAAGAATTTTTTCTTAAGATATGCCGCTATAATAAGAATTCCTCAATCTAGTGAAAGAACACACAACAAATGGCATAAGCTTGTCCACTTCAGTTTAATATGTTACCACTCACTTATAAAGAAACTGGAAAAAATATCAGTTGAGGAATGGAAGTTAGAACAGCTAACTATAACAAACTGAAAAATCTACAAATATAATTAAACATCTGATGTTTTACAAGTCATATTTTGACTACTCATTTTACCCCACCTGACCCTATAAATTCTAATGTTAAAATTTACACATTTACTAGCAGTACACGCACAGCGTTGTCCATGTAATCGGGACTTCAATAAAATGAAGAAGAAAAAAAAAATGCCTACAATGACATGAAGTTTTGAAAACGAAAGATACACAATACTGATTTTCCGCTTAATAATATAATAATAATACCCGCTTCGCAATAATGATATTTCAACTGTAGAAAAACAATACACAGTACATTAATCCAAAACAATATTAAAAAATTTCAATGTGAAAATGAATATCATACAGCAAGCTTATTATTATACAAAATATGAGAGAAATAAACACATTAAGACACTGCCAAAAATAATAGACGTCATTCAGTTAAAGGTTATGGCGTCTCCTAGACTCTGCACCATCAGCCAATGAAATTGCAACAATGCATGCTGGGAAGGCTCTGGAGAAAGTCTCACAGGAGAAAGCTCGATAGAGAAAAATCTCTGAACTGAACAGGGAAAAATTAATTTTAAAAAAAACGGTAAAAGATATTTTAACCATTCTTGTTTTAAATCCAACAGAAATGTTCCAGTTATAAGCTGAAAAAAATTTAAAATGATAGCGTTATTAGAATGCCGGATGCTAGAATTTAAAGAAATTCGAATGAAAAATTAACATAAAACTGACTATTACAAAAATTTCTCAAAATTCAGTAAATTACGTTAGAAATACGAAACAAACTTCATTAGAACGGAACTAGTTTGCTCTTTCCAATGGTGTGTCTATTTTTTAGTAGTTATCCGAAATCATGCTACTGAGAAATTAGTGAAAAAAATCACCCAAAACATGAAAAAATTTCTAGATTAAATTTTAAAATTCTGACTTCAAGGTGCATTCAGCCACCATAACGACTACCTGCGTGCCAAATTTCATGGCCGTAAGTGCGATACATTCATCTGGACATTGCGGACACACACAAAAATTACCTTCTATAAGTATAAGAAACAGATTTACCAATTAACTAATTTCTACAGTTTCAAGAATATATGTATTATAATTTAAATTCTTAAAAATATAAATTATTGCTATTCATAAAAAACTACATAGTCAATTCACATAAAATACAAAATTATATCTTATTCTGTCTCATGATCATCCATCAAAATAAAGAAACCAATTAAGTGCAAAAATTGTGCTTGCAGAAATACAGATACTGAAAAAGGCACACAGATTCTGCAAACTTAAGTTTCAAATGACTTCAATACAACTACTGACACTGCTTACCAGGGAGCTTCATAGGCAACTACAGTTACCTGTAACAATATACAATGGAATATCCATTTGAAGGATGCCTTTTCAAGAAACTAGTTTGCAGCTGCTTCAGAGCCAATGTCAATAATTACAGTTTTTGCCAAGATTCATAATCTTGTTTAAATGTACATTAAATACATAGGGTAGATGCTCCAGTTTTGGCTATCTTAAGAGAATATTTGAAATGGAAATTTCACAGTGGATGACTGTTTAAAGCATATTAAATCATACTTATACTATTCTTTAGCAAATTTTATCGGCCTTCTGCTAGTTATAACATTTTTCTGAAGAATATTTTAGATTTAGGGTTATGAATTTTTAAATAAATTAACCCAATTTGCACTAGTTTTGGCCACACTAATATTATACTTTTAACAGACATTTTAATGAATTTTAAGTAAAAATAAATCATTTTTATGCAATATATACCTCAGTACATTATTTTCTGTTATTTTAAATGCGATTCTTTTGATGAATTTATAAAGATATTTAATAAAATTTACCTAAGCTTATTTAGCTGCAGATTTCAGTTTAAAAAAAAAACACAGGAATGCAAAAAACAATTTAATTTGGTTGATAAGATACAAACTATAATTTAATTTGGCTGATAAGATACAAACTATATATATATATATATTTGGATTTTTTTTTTTATATAAAATATGAAACAAAAAATGGGGAGAAGAATAAACTTACATTGCAAAAGCATAAGATTTTTTTTAAATCTTACAAATCAAGAATTTGCATTATTATACTAACAATATCCACATATATGTATTTTTAATTGTAACATTAATCCAATTCATCAGAATCATTTTTAAAATTACAGCAATCCATGTATATAAAAGAATATTCTTCATCACTCGAGTCGGATTTCTCAAGTTGAAATTTTCTAATATAAATGTGAGGTAAATATTCAAAATGGAGATGTTTTTGACATTCCATTTTGAATGACCTTAACTGCATAAGCAACTTGAGATGGTGAGTAGCAATTTTTTTTTTTTTTTTGTTTGTTATGGAATGCTACCTGCCTTCTTATTTTAAATTGGAATGTGAATATGTAAAATGAAGACAAACAAAACTAAATCAGTTACTTTTCATTTTAGAAACAAAACTAAATCAGTTGCTTTTATTTTAGAAACAAAACTAAATTAGTTTATTTTATTTCATCCACATATTCTTAAATTGATGTAATGGTTAAAAACACAATAATGAAGTTATGTAGCCAAAACTGGAACATGTAGTGTTCCACTTTTGGC
The DNA here is from genome assembly GCA_013235015.1 of Araneus ventricosus. NCBI lineage: Eukaryota > Metazoa > Arthropoda > Arachnida > Araneae > Araneidae > Araneus > Araneus ventricosus. The sequence goes on along the minus strand of BGPR01002408.1, from coordinate 161,020 downwards.
CACCTGCATGGCCAAAACTGGCACGTATAGTAAATTTAAAGTACCAGTTTTGGCCACCGTCCATTTAATCTTAAAAATAATTAATTTTGATATGAAATCCGAATAAAAAGAAAGTTTATCTCGTAAACCCTAGTCAGTTTCAGTAATCAGTCTTAGATTAATCATTTAATTCTGAGAGCTTGATGAAAAACTGCAAATCTAACAAATGTTCCTTAACAAAAACCTTAACAGTGGTAACTATACAATACATGATCATGCATTTAATTTTTTTACAAGTCACATGTTTGAGAAAAATGAACCAATCAGATTGAAAATAGTAAAATAAGGATTGTTTAAAGTATTGGAATGCTTCTTATTAGTTAATTTGAAATTACTGGTTAATTATTGGAAAAACAGATCCAATGTGGCCAAAACTAGAGCATCTACCCTATAAATAATTATAGTTAAAATACAGGAAAATTAACTTATACAAAAGATTAATATAAACATTAAGATTTAAATTAAACACTAGTCAATAATGAAAATTTCATGTTTCATTCAAAAAACAAAAGCCAATATATTTCTGTTAAGGTTTAAGAAAGATTACATACACGTAAATAAAATTGTATACTTAAAAGATATACAAATAAATAAAAACAGTATAAACTTCAAAAATAACATTAAAGAAATTTTAAGTTTCATAAAACTAATTAGGTCTATTAGCAACATTAAACATAGTAACTTTATAAACTCTTTAATCTTCGCATTACATATTCATAAAATCAACACATCCTATAAATTCAGGAATTTAGACAAGTAACAAAAGATGCTTCCCTCCCTTAAAATCATAAAAGGATGACGAGGTATTTTTCAACTGCCCTTCAGGTTTATTTTCTTTTCTAATCCTTCATTAACAATAGATATAGCAATGCTCACGATGATACAAGGAGAAATTGGACCAAGAAATTTACAAGGCAGCTTACAGATAAACACAAGTTCAATCGAAGGTGTGAAATCCTAATCTTAGTTGCACAGAATCTGAACCAAGACCTACACAGAGGGACTTGTACAGCATCTATACCATCAATAAGGGCAAAGCCAACAACAAAATCTTAAAACTACACTGTGGTCTCATGCATACTCTGATCAACATCCAAGGCTTCTTAAATTATATGTCATGAATAATGTATGGATACAAAATCAGCTGTTATCCAGAAGAATATGTATAGCATCTGTACACTAACAATCCAAGCACAAAAGGTTGATATCTAGAAGCTATTACAAACACTTAAAATGTCACCAAAGCAAGACATTGACCACTACACCTCATTGCTTGCATTAACTTTGGCAGCTTCACACCATTTTCAGATTACTTTCAAACCAGGAAAAAGTCAATGAAATGACCACAGAATTATCAGTGCAAAGTTAGATTGCACTATGTAAATCTTAGAAAACATCAATTCTCAAACTGTATTAAGAATGCAAGCTCATCAGTATAATTTAGGGCTTGTGAAATATGGTAGGTATGCAATTCAAAATAAATTGAACAGAAACAATTTTAAAGTATTTAAACTAACCAAATTTCAATTTATCATTAATCAGGATTTCAAATTAATTTGCTATGTACTTAAGAATATAAAATAACACACAAGCGAGACAGTGGATTTTTACAGGATCACAAGCGAGAAAAAAGTTTAAACAGTGACCTATAGTACATAACAGCATGAATTGTAAATACGAAATGTATGTGAACATATGCATGTGAAGATGAATATGGTTAGGAAGGAATTCTGTTGCTTCCTTATGGAATTGAAGGAACAGAATGTTCCTACAATTCTTCATGCAGATAATAAATATCTTCAAATAAAAACACATAAGCTTATCTGTAAGCAATACAATTGAAAATGCATGCGAGTACAAACAAAATGATCTTAAATATAGAAGGAAATATCTTCTAACCATGTTTTTAAAAAAATTAAGCACAGATATATATAGTATAAATATCCAAATGATATGAAATGACCTGTACTAAAATAGCATCATTTTCAAACACAAATCATTCAAACAAGCGATAACATCCGTACGAAATGTCACTCATCCAAAATACGAAGCATCAACATCCATACGAAATATACCGAAAACAGTTCCCTTTTTTCCAATATTTACAAACAATGGGTGTATATTAAGTTCATACCGTGTACCGAAATCAGGTTTTAAACACGACTAGGCTTTTGCGTTTCTATTCCAAATAGACGTAAATAACCGGCGTATAACCGCGATATGGTTTACCTTCAATCAATTTTGGAGCCTAGCGACGCTTCTTGAAGGTGTGGCGCGCCATTTTGGAAAACTAATTTGAACTGAACATCAACACACTACCGAGAAGGCTTTACTCTGAGTACACAAATTAAGCAGATCAGAAACAATTAGCAGTGAAATATTCGCATCATAGTATAAACTGTAAACAAACCACGCAATGGAAAAAACAGATTCTTACCAGTAAGCTGCAACATCTACTAAGTACTGGTAGTTTCAACGTCACCGTTACTTCACACAGACGCGGGGAAACAACAACAGACCGATTGGTCGACAGGAGAAATACAACTACTTCTTCCAGCCGTTGAAAAATAATCGATTTTCAGCCGACGCCACGGTTATAACTAAGTCAATTTCAAAAACCTTTCTTGATTGATTGATTGTCTTCTCAAAAAGGAAGTCGCACTAGGACATAACTTTCATGCTGCATTGGGGTCTATTCTGGTACCCCCGGTTGGGTCGGGAAACGTCACTTTTTCCGCACGTTAACAACGAGAAAAGTGACGTCTCCCAACCAAGTTTGTCTTTGTTATCGTCTTCTTTACCTCATACGAATTTAAAATACATAACAACTTCTGCTGTGATGATGCATAAGGAACAAATTGAAGCATTTCAGACTGTTGAATTCTAGCATTTTAGTGAAGCAGTACGGACAATGATGAAAAGAATCACTAAAGTAGAATGCATTAGGGTACAATCCGTTTATAATTATTTGCAATTTACCTTTCGGTAGGCAAAAAATGTTTGCCTTTAGGAAATTAATGCCTTGCTTTCGTTTCACGAGAGTAGTCCCAGATAGCAATTTTAGTTTGCAGCAAGCTTTCCACAAATTTGTCATGACAAGAGTGCAAGCTTGCAGCAAGTTAACGAAAGCTTCGAAGTCACCATGGGACGAACTTGCAGGCAAACTCATTGCAAATTATAGCAAAAACAGAGTACGAACACAACCCGGGATAGAACTCGCGACCTACCGCTTGGTAACCTGAGGTCTAAACCACTGGAGCATCTCGGCTACGATAGGAGAAGATAGATTTCGCTGATCCATCTTTCGATTCGATTCGTATACGATTTATTTTAAACTTTTTTCTTGATTTCATTAATTTTTTGAGTTGAGAATATGATTTGAAGTCAAAGAGAGAACGATTTTCACTAATAACTACGTTTTGATAGTAGAATAAATTATGAAATTAGAGTTCAAAAGTAATTACTTTAAAATGGGACAAAATGTCTAAGTTATTACTTTCAACAAACAAGCTTGTTTATCAAGCTTGTTTTGCAAACTTGCGGCAAGTTTGCTTTGCAAGGGAGGTGGCGCTACTTGTCACATCGAAGTTGTAGCAAATGCGTTGCAAGCGAGGGTGGTGCTAGTTGTCACAGCGAACTTGCTACAAGTTCATTTCAAGTTTGACGCGTCAAATTTTGCCATGACAAGGGAATATCAAGTCAAAATCAAACTTGCTGTAAACTTACGTGATATCTGGGGTATTTCCACAGTGGCATAATGGTCAAATGAAGTCTCGGCTTTAGAATCAGATGCCGATTGACAAAAGATCCATCATAGGTGTAGATTGGTGTTGGGGTGTAGTGGAGCCGGAACAGTGTTCCGGCACTGCTTTTCTTTTTTACGAGAAATAAATAAAAATAATTGTGAAAGCGTCCTTAAAAGTGCGAGATTTTGGCACCCAGGTTAGAGCGTTCCGGTGCTGCTTATTTTTGCGACTACACCAATGGTTGATGTACATGAACCTTTGTGAGCCAAACATCGATTTGGGGGTCTATTCTGGTACCCCCGGTTGGGTTGGGAGATGCCACTTTTCCCGTTGTTAACGTGCGGAAAAGTGACGTCTCCCAACCTAACCGGGGATACCAGAATAGACTCGATGGTACGAAGGCTTCGATACTGTTGTGCAGAACCTCACGTCATCTTGTCTGGATTTCAGAAGCTCTCATGCATTTTTTGGTTGTAGGGCACAGGGACGTTCAGTCCATTCCAAGGATTAGCAAAGTGATGTATCTCAGCAGTATGCAAATCTATTAAGATATGAAAATCAAACATTTTCAATTCTTTCTTGAGCAACCAACGTTTGGTTCGAGTTATGATGTTCTTTGCTTAATCAAGCGATTTACATTTAAGGATTGGAATGGCTGGTTTGAAATCTTGTATAATGTAACCATTACCTGTGATATATTCCTGTTAAAAAATAAGATGCAATCCTGCAAAAATATAATGTTTCTTGTGTTAGTTGAGACGTCTTCAAATTTTTATCACAGATTTGACCTGGCATCACATCTGTAATCTACTTCGCAGTTAAATCACAGACCCCTTTATAAAATAAAAAAGCCAAGGGTTGAAATTTAGAAGTTGGTACACACCCTTAAAACAGCACCAAGTCCCCAAACCCAGTAGCACAGAAATATCATATAAAATTTGCACAATGTTATGCAAGATTATGAACACCGAATACCGTAACAAAGTATTGTGTAGTATGTATCAGTATTTCCGAGATACTAAATTTTCATAAATAATATAAAAACAATGTATTTTATAAAAAAATCTTTATTTTAATTCAGGATATCACTTGATTGGAGGTTTTACTTAAAAAACTTCACTGGAACAACTATTCCTTAAGACGCTGAATATTATATCATATTATACAATACAATGAATACAATATTTTAATTTCTACGTTTATCAACGTTGTTCAATATTTATTTTCTTTTTAAGGCGAAGTTATTCTTACCGTCAACAGATGGCAGCATGATCATACTATACCATTACATTTATCTACGTTGAATCATATGGTCGAAAAAATATTACAAAACGTTCATTTGATATTACATAATGAATTCAATCATTTTGTTTTACTGTATGCAAAAGGCGGTCCGGATTCAGCTGAGGAATTTAACATAAAACAACTCTCACATATGAATTATCTATTGTTCTGTGACATAGCCATAATATCATACAATATCTTATAATTTGAAGGAATAATATTATACAATATTTTCCCAATATTGAAACAATGTAAAACGTAAGAATTTAATAATATCATATATTTTATTCATAATATTGTTCACTGTTATATATATATGCATGTGATTTATACTGTTGCGAATCTTGAATTTGATTTTTAATAATGTAATTATAAATGTTGAAGGCGTCTCGTAATACATTGAAATAGGAATAACAAATTTTAAAAGTATTCCAAATTCAGGGAATCTATAAAAACATCGCATCGCGCGGATACAATCTGGAATGATAACAATGTTGCCATATACAAAAGATACATTTTACATTTCAATAAAAAATGAGTGGCTTGACGCTAGCGCCGCCACACCATCCCCCTTCCTGGGGAAAAAAATTGGATCTATAATTTTTTAAGACACAAAATCTTGATACATAGCCGGAAAATGAACTCGTCGACCAGTACGGGTAAGTATAGGTGATTTTTCAGGCAAAGGCATAGCTGATTTTTCAGGCTCCTTTGCTGAAGGAATGGGAGATGACGTGTCGACTCTAGGAAAATCAAGTTTACTTTCAGAAGAGTTAACATTGTCCAACAAAAGATGAGCTGGTTTAAGTCTGTCAATAGTCACAGTAACTTTTTTGTTATCCTTGAGGATGATGAAATTTTTATTCGGTCGTGACAGAACTTTATAAGGTCCTGTATAAGGTTGCGACAAGGAAGGTTGAACAGCGTCCACACGCAGAAAGACATGGGAACACACACTGAGATTTCTGTATACAAAAGTAGGTTTTGCGGAATAATTACATGTTGGAGTTGCTTGCAACTGCTTAATATGGGTTTTTAGTTTCTTTATGAAACCATTGTTTGCAGCTTGTGGTTGCTGTTGGACGAAAAGCTGACTGGGTAGGCAAAGATTTTCGCCATACATCATTTCAGCAGGGGAGCACTGGAGATATTCTTGAAGACGGTGCGAAGACCAATCAAAACAGCAGGCAATGCCCACACCCAATGAACAGATGTGTGGCACCATAATGGCTGCTTTCTAGGTTCGGTTCCATCTCTCAATTGCGCCCTTTGCCAGAGGATGGTAGGCAGCTGTGTGAGAGAGATGTATTCCGAAGGTTTTCGCCAGAGAATGAAATACATCACTCGTAAATTGTGAACCTCTGTCTGTGGAGATCCGCTGAGGAATTCCGAATCGGGATATCCAACCACTATATAGAGCTTGAGCAACTGTTTCTGCTCGGATATCAGCAAGTGGCATAGCTTCAGGCCACCTGGAGAACCTATCAATGGCTGTAAGGCAATAGGTGAATCCTTGTGATGAAGGAAGAGGACCTATAATATCAATGTTGATATGAACAAATCGCTGGTTTGGCACTTTGAACTCCGCGAGGGGTGAGTGCATATGGCGAACGATTTTCGATTTCTGGCAAGCAATGCAAGATCTTGTAAAATTAACAATGTCTTGCTTCATCTTAGGCCAAACAAAACGGCTACATATAAGCCTAACTGTTGCCCGCACACCAGGGCGAGCAAGATCATGTAGGTTACGAAACACTCGATATCTATGCGTTTTTGGAATGTAGGGACGGATGACCCGAGTGGAAATATCACAATATAGCATCATATCCGTATTTTTGCAAAGTCAAGCTAGTAGGCTGTTTAAGTAAAATCTCAAGCCCCTCGTCATCTTGTTGACTACGAGCAATATCTTCGTAAGCCAGTGGGTAACCATAAAGGGGGTTGCCGTCCTGCCTGAGCACGCAGCCAAACTGGTGACCAGTCGAGCAATAAATTGCTCCGCCATGGGAACAGGTCGGGCAGTGAGAAGTCACCCTCGACACGTCGCCGTAAAAGGGCATGCCTCTCAGCCGTCCCTTAAAATGCCTATTAAAGCTTAAAAAATTTATATCTATTAAAATTTGGAACCAGAACGCGAAACAGATCAAAATAATAAAATAAAAGTTCATAGAACAGCAACCACACAATGACCATCAAGGTCAACCTCTGTCAACAAAACATAGAAGCAATATATAATAAAAGATAAGATAGTTTAGGGTGGGAGAAACAAGCTTAACTAGTACTTAAACTTAAAGTCCAAAAATTGAAAAGAAAAAAAATTGAAAAAATGTTACTCAGTGACAAAAGTCATCATCGATGTTTGTGACGATGTTACTGAAATTGCCGGAACTAACTCCCTTATTTAAATTACTCTTAATTAATAGAATTAACTTGATGATTTTATTATAAAATGACTGACAATAGTATTTCACCAATTAAAGTTAAAATTTTCGCTAATTTAAAAAAAATTTTAGACTCCAATAAATCACAACAAAAGACATCGACGAAAGTTTTGATGCCTTTTACACAGATCTACGGAAACTCGTGAAATCCTGCGAGTTTGAGAACCAAGCAGACAGCGTTGTTCGGGACCGCATCGTCTTGGGGATAGCTGATTGCAAAAACGACTGCTGCGGGAGGGAAATTTGTCTCTGGCTCGAGCTGCAGAAATTTGTAGAGCTGCTGAGTTAAGCAAGAAACAAGCTCAGACTGTTCAAACTAAGAGTGTTGATGCACTGCAGAAGAAAAAGTTCCAGTCAGCTAGATTTAATCGTGCTGGTGGTAATCAACAACAGACACAGGCTGCAAACAATAAAAGCGGTACTTCTCGTGCTTATGCTGGTGTTAATAATCGTATGTATACTGCGAATAATGATATTGGTAACGCTAGTGGTGCTGATGGTGATCAACGTGCACACGTCACAAACAATAACAATGTTTATATATGTAAAAAATGTAATAGAAAACATAGGCATTCTGAATACCCAGCTTTTGGCAAACACTGTTTTGTTTGTGGAAATTATAATCATTTCTCAGTCGTCTGTCAAATGCGCAGTGTACAAGATGTGACTTGTATTACAGAAAATAAAGAAACAGAACCATATGTTGTCACTGATGTTCAAAGTGATTTTTTATTGACTCTGTAAGTGTTCTTGAGGTAGGTAAAGTGACTGTGACAAATGAATGAACTAAAAAAAATACAAATTTGTAATCATGAAATTGATTTTAAACTGGACACTGGTGCCCAGATTAAGTGTTTTGCCACTGGATATTTTTTCTACTTTTAACAATGATCTAAAAATGGAGATGACAAACATAGTTCTAGAAGCCTACGGTGGCTATAAACTTAGACCTGTAGGTATGATTAATTTACTTTGTAGTATTGGGAATAAGCAGGCTAATATAAATTTTGTAATAATTGAAAATTCTAAGTCTAAACCTCTACTGGGTTTAGAGGGATGTATTAAATTAAATCTTGTCAAATGTATTGATAAAGTATCTGTAAATATGTATGAGACGAAAACTAAGCAGTTTATTGAAAATAATAAGGAAATTTTTACAGGTGTTGGAAAATTTGAAGGAAAATATACCATTAAACTAAAAGAAATTGCTGTTCCTATTGCTCGTCCCCGTAGGCGGATACCAGTCAGTTTGCGTCCTAAACTTGAGGAAAAATTAAAAAATTGGAAAATGAAGGAATTATTGCTAAAGTTGATAATCCACAGGGTTGGGTGAGTAATTTAGTTGTGGTAGAGAAAAATGATGGCTCCATCAGGCTCTGTTTAGATCCTAAAGATCTAAATAAAGTAATAAAGCGAGATTATGTTTTAATTCCCAAAATTGAAGAGCTTGTTCCTAAATTAACTAATAAGAAAGTATTTTCAGTTCTTGATCTCAAAGATGGGTTTTTTCAAATTGAGTTAGATGATAAAAGTAGCGATTTATGTACATTCAGTTCTCCTTTTGGATGTTATAAATTTTTGCGTTTGCCAATGGGTTTGTCTTGTGCACCCGAGATATTTCAAAAAAGAAATGAAGCCAATTTTAGTGATATTTCGGGTGTTCTAGTTTATTTTGATGACTTACTCATTGCAGGAGACACTATTGAACAACATGATGAAATTTTGGGTAAGGTTATAAAAAGGGCTCAAGAATTAAATATCGAATTTAATCAGAATAAAATTCAGTTGAAAGTACCTGAAGTTAAGTATTTGGAATATATATTTAGTTCGGAGGGTATGAAACCTGATCCTGACTATGTCCAAAGCTATAATTGATATGCCTGAACCTCGAAATAAAACTGAACTTTAAAGAATATTGGGTATGATCAATTATCTAAGGCAATTTATACCTCAGGCATCAACCATATCTGCTCCTTTAAGAGAGCTTCTTAAGAAAAGCACAGTTTGGCACTGGTTACCTGTTCATGAAACAGCTCTTAAAACACTGAAATATAAAATTGCAAGTGCTCCAGTGTTAAGGTGGTCGTCTAAAGCTTATAAATCACCAAAATCATATCAGTACCGCTAATATGTATTGTTGAAGTCTAAAATTTTGTCAAAATGGTCCGACATATCACTATAAGCAATGTGTGAAACTCCAAAATTCTCAAAATGCTCTTAATATTTTTAAAAAATCAAAAAAACTCAAAATATTCATTAAATTTCGTTAATTTCTTTTAGTACGTAACGGTGAAGATAGATGGCGCCCAAAGTGCTGGTGAGATATGCTCTTGGACTCTCATAGTAATAAAAGCTAATTTTGTTCATTTTTGAAGAAAATAAATATGCATGAAGAGTTTTAATAATAGTTTCTCAACGGTTAAAGATTCTTTTTAATGAAAAAACGTCTAATTTTTTTGAAAACCGATATTTTGTCCTGTGTGTATAGTAATTCGGCAACCCTATGCGGAAAACCTTTGAATACAACGATTGGGTCTCTTTAGAACGTGAAGAGTCCCTGCTGCCGCGTAATTGCATTCTTCTTGCCAAGGTCGAAAGTAAGCTAAACGGTTCCCCTACGGGTGGAAGTTTTATTGCAGTTTTTTTTTCTTCTGCTGTACAGAAGGGGATTCTTTCGTTTCTGCTGCTGCACTGCGATTAACCAGATTTCTTTTGTAGCGCTCTTATTATATACAGTGGCGGACTGGCGAGGTTGCCAGCTTGCCCGATGGCAAGTGGGCCCCCTTAAACAGAAGACAATTTGGGCCCCCAGGAAATATGGGAGAGAAAAAAGAACTCTTTCTCTAAAGCAAATAAATAAAATAGCCCTGTACCCAAGGTCCGTGTTTCTTATATAATATTTAACTTACGGAATTTAAAATCAAATAACTTTAAACATAGTTTCGTTATTTTAAACATAGAAAATTAAAGATTGTTAAAAGGAATTTATTTTAAAAACGCGGAAAAATGAAATATATAATAAAAAAATAAATTAAATATATAATTATTAAATATTATAGATTTAAATTAATATAATTAAATATAAAAAATTAAATACATATAATTTATTAATGTAATTAATGTTACGATTATAGATATGTGTGGGCCCTCACTGACACCTGGCAACCACTATTTTCAGACCCAGTCCGCCACTGATTATATACGTTAGTTAACTCCATCTATCTCGCTGTCTATACTCTTGTAATTATCATCAATAATAAATTTATTGATTTAAACAAGATGTAAAGATTTAATTAAATATAATGTATAGAAGATTATTTTTGATAGTTATTCTAACATTTGTGGCTACTTATATAAATTATTTTCTTGATTGAAACTAATAATCACATCCCTTTTTCAAAGTTGCGATACAATAATGAAAGAAAAAAACGTGATATTTATTGAAAGTGTCAAACGATAACTTTACCCTTGGGTACTAAACTCAAAAGAAAAAGAAAGTAAATATTTGTCATCGAAATAAGAATTGTGCTTACAAATAAACACAGCGACAGAAACACAAAATTCTTCTCCATGCAAATAAACATTTGATAGAACTTAAAGAACAGTTACAATCATACTAAAATTATCACACACACAAACACAATTTTTTAAATTCTCCACATTTTTAAATACAGTAAACATTTCTAGAATATTTTTTTCATTTTCTAGAAAATAAAAATATTTACATTTCATTTTTAATATGGGTCATTTCGTGCTGTGTTTAAAAATTAAACATACATCAATTATGCGAATATTTAATTTTTACTTATTTTTTGTGGACTCGAATGAATCTCCCAAAACTGTAGGAGAATAAGTATACTCTCCCTATTTATATATTTATAAAGAAAAGCGGAAACCTATGACATATTTATGAAAAGCATCATAATCGAGCTTATTTTAATTCTATATTTAATTGTTTAATATCATTATTTTCAGAATTTATCTAATTTCAGCGCAATACTTTTAGAATCTCAAAATTTGATTACATTTTAAAATTTTGAGCCAAAAAGTAGCGAAATATTATTTACACTTTTTGTTGCTGCATGTAAACTTGGCATCAATGAATCGATGAAATTCGTTCAGATAATATTTTCTGAAGTTGTCACCATAAATAATCGAAATTACAAGATAAACGATTATCAGTGTAATAATACTGGAGTTTCTAATTTACTCTGTGTTATACTGTTGTTTCATATAAGATTGACGTCCAGTTTTTAAGCTACACGAGGGCGGTTTTGGAACGGATTTCGTAATTTTAATCTTTCCATTTTAAATGTACCATTCTCCAAACTCCCACTCCACACTAACGTGAGGATATTATTTTCTGCTATAATTAACAAGCATTGACAAATTTAAGATTTAGATGAAATTAAAAATAGGTACATTTCAGGACCTCAATGACACTATCAGAAAAAGTATGTATTGCTAATTGTAATGCATGGCATGCATAAACCTGAAATAATTGATGTATATAAACAGTGTTTGCTTTGAATATCTGTAATAAGCAAAAGTCATTATTACACAGAAAACAATGAGGTCAATTTTTAATCTATACTTATAAAAGGCAATGTTTGTGTTTTTAATAAATTGCATCGTGTATAAGCGAAATGCGTGCAATCGAAGCTTATTTAAAAGAGCCTGAAGACTTTTTTTATTTTGCGTCACAGTACGGCGAATAAAACCAAATATGCAATTTGAACGCCTTTTTATGACCCGATTGAAACAAAAATTGGTAACTGATCTGTAACTAATGTTAGCTGACCTCACACCAATTTTTGTTTATCTAAGTCATAGCGTTTATGAGTTATTGTGTTAAAAAGTATGCTATTATACAGACCAACAGACAGTCAACCCTGTGACTGATTTGATCCAAAATTTGCTACGGACCTACATTTCTGTTGATAAAACTGTATACCAAATTTCATCCATCTAGCTATTTTAGTTTTAGACTTATCGTATTCACATGAACACGGACAGACAGACTTCCCGCGGACGGATTTGTACAAAATTTGAATAGAAACCTACAAATTGTGTGTAAAGATCAAATACCAAATTTCATCCCTCTCGGTCTAACCGTTTTTGAGTTATCGTGTTCACAGACAGACATGATACCAAAATTGTGTTTTTCGGACTCGGGGAGGTCTAAAACGTGGAGATTCGTCAACATCTCGAGTTCGAATTTTTTGACGATTGCAAGACTTTCTCCTTATACACTTCGTAAACGAAACAGTAAAAAAGTTGGCTTGCAAGTAAGGAATGGAATAAGGATATTAATTTTAATTTTTTTATAAATGCTTTTACTGAAAATTGTAGCAGTAAAACAGTTCGTAATTTTCTTTTATAATTTTGAATTTAATTATATAATTGAAATATGTTTCTTAACTGTTTCTGCTTATTTCATTATTGATAATATTTAATGATATCAATTCAGATATGTGTCACGTTACTAGAGAATCCTATGAAAATAAAATTACCAGCTTCGGGTTGTACTTTCAAGGAATTCAATTGAATGAAAAGACAGCATTAAAGTGATTTGGAATTTAATTTGCTTTTATATCGTAAATTAATTTTTTTTGTCAGAGTTAAATATTGTTGCATATTTAAGTCCTTTTTTTTTTTATTCTCATTTATATTACAAGATTTTGAGAAGTATGCAGAACAGAAATACGTTTTAGATGGAAAAAAATGAAACAATAATATTTTGGATTTTAGACAGTCATGGTTCTAACTTATCAGAGATTATTCACGTCTCTCCTTCCTGGCCTATCATCTATGCATCATATTTAATTCGATAGGTTTAGTTTAGTTATATTAACGTCCCGTTTTGAAGCAACACGAGGGCTATTTTGGGACGGACCTCGTAATTTTGAACCACGGTCAGATGACGAGAACGACACCTGAGCTGGTACCCCTCTCCAAACTTCCACGCCACACCAACAGGAGAATGTTTGACCACTACGTATGATTTAGCGTGCAACAGGCCCCATACACGACAGATCTTCAGTGGAATTGGGTTTCTTTATATATATTATGAATGCTAATCCAGAATGTGTGTGAAAACGACACTCTTCTATTTCTTATAGGTTTTACTGACAATGTATGAAACGCCGGCATTCTATAGAATGCCGGTCATTTTTAGGCAAAGAATGAAATATGATATTTATTATATACTTTCCATAGGCATTGTATATAATACCTAGCCATTCTATAGAATGACAAATGCTATTTAGGCAAAGTATGAAAAAGATCATAAGGCTCTATTATTTACAAGACGTGCATTCCTCAAAAATGCAAATGTTATTTTGAAAAAATAAAAATGCCGTAAAAAATCTTTTATTCAAAATACGTCAAGTAAATTGAAAGTTACACATATTGAAGTTTTTGTCTTTTTTAGTAAAGAAAGCAAAATAAAATGTGAACCTACATCTTACATCAAGGAAGGAAATAATTTTATTTTGATTTGCACTTAATTTTATTTCTTATAAAATTGAATGGACAATTTCTTTCATACTTTGCCGCTTTGTCATTTGGGTTTCAATAGAATGCCTAGGAAACGTGCGTGCCTTCCAGTTTTCTGCATTCTATATTCCGGCAACATGTGGATTGATTTGAACTTCCAATTTTCTTTAAAGTATTTTCTGTAAAGCATGGTTCTTTCAAGGCATAATTGCGACTCTTTTTATGTTAGTAAATAATATACGTATAAAAAAATTAAATTTAATTTAACTACGATAAAAAAATCTTCACATGGTGTCATGAAAACTTCAATTCAGCAACAAAATCTCATTAGAAACTTGATATTGTTCTTTTTTGTTAAGTATATATTTTAATTTTATTGTTCATACAAATTAAGCATATAAAATATTTGAAGTCCAAGCATACTGCCTGACGAAAGAAAAATGATAATTTATATGTAAAAACGTTTTAAATCACTTATTTTTACTTTAATAATTATATCTTATGATTATAATTACGGTTATTGTAAAATTCAAAATAGATAATTGAATTGCAGTGTATTTTGTTAACTTAAAAAAGGGAAAATTAAATAAATTTTAGCAAAAAAAAAAAAAATTATTTTAGACTCAATTTTCAAAATGCATATTTCACAGTTCGAGTTGCAGACTTCCGGTCTCAAATTTTTATTTTGATAAATATAATTCTAAAAATAGCTTTTTACGGAAAAAAGTAGCCGAACCTGCCGTAAAGCATCCTACTATCATTTTGTTTGCGATAAGGAAACACGTTTAACGGTTTGTAAGAGGAGCTTATTCACCCACCCACCCCTCTTTGCTATTCACGCGTAAACGAAATTACTCATATACGATTACAACCACATAGTAATACGCATGCGCTCTGATGATATCGTCAACGTTATGTACAGAGAAAATTTTCCAAGATTCAGTCAGAGCGCATGCGCACAACGTTTTTTCAACTCTGAGAAGGCAATGCAGGGTAACAAGATACGTAGGCAAATCGCTTTCGCCGAGTTGCGATCAGCGACATCTAGCGTTGGAAGTCGACGTAAAAAACTTTTAGACGACCACGTTAAGTGTATTTAATAGCTCTAATTCAATAGTGATACAAGCAGACAGTTCCAAAGATGGGTTGGGTTGCTGTTTGTTGCAAGATGGGAGACCAGCTGCATTTGCTTCTCGCAATTTAACTGAAAGAGAAAAGGGTACGATCAGATCGAGAAAGAGTTTTTTAAGTATTGTGTTTGCAGTAACTAAATTTCATTATTTTATTTATGGTAGACAATTTGAAGTATTAACAGATCACAAACCACTAGTGTCTATAATGAGTAAAAGTGTAGGTAATGTAATGTCTCCTAGGTTGCAACGAATGAAAATAAAACTGTTAAAATATCAATTAAGTCTTACATATTTACCGGGCAAATATATGTACATAGCAGAATTGTTGTCTAGGGCATACATTGTAAAGCCCCTGAAAGATGATATTGAGATGACGGAATTAGTGCATAGTTTAACTAAACATTTACAGATTAGTGAATCTAGAAAAAAGGAATTTAAAGAGGCAACCCTCTTTGATGTAGGTCTTTCTCATGTTTTAAAATTTTGGAATGAAGGGTGGCCTAGTAATGGGCAAAATATTTCACCTGAAGCTTGGGAATATTTTAAATTTAGAGATAATATATATGTGGAAGAAGGACTAGTATTTTTAAATAACAGAATAATAATGTCAGTCAGCGTGAGATCAGAAATTTTAAACATTCTTCATCAAGCTCATTGTGGAATGGAGAAGGCTAAGGCTAAGGCTAGGGCTAGGCAGGTATTATTTTGGCCGGGGATAACCAAAGATATTGAGAACTTGGTCTCTAAATGTAAAACTTGTGAAAGATACAGACCACGAAATGTAAAAGAACCCTTGATATGTCATGAAGTGCCAAATTTACCATATGAAAAAATTGGAACAGATATTTGTGAGCATGGGGGTAATAGCTATCTCATCATTGGCTGCTATTTGTCAAAATGGCTAGACATTATCAAACAAAATATCTGATGAAATAATAACAAAACTTAAAGCAGGTTTTTCCACTCATGGGATACCTAAAATAATAGTTTGTGATAATATGCCTTTTGCCAGTATTAAAATGAAAAAATTCTCCAGAGAGTGGGGGGGAGGGTTGAAATTGTGAATAGTAGTCCTAGATATGCAAAATCAAATGGTTTTGCCGAGAAAATGGTGGGCATTGCCAAATCCATTATTCGTAAAGCAGGGACTGAAACAAATAAAATAAGTGAGGCCTTATTAGCATGTAGTGGCTGAATTATAGCTCACACAGCATTTAATATTTGTTTGTAAATATCGTTTTCTTTTTATTTAAAGCATTTATTTTTTATCATATTTAATTTTGTTCATCACATTATATTTTTTGTGGCAACAGTAGAAAAATGTAGTTTTTAGAATGTTGTTGATCATTTCCGTTGCAAATAGATTCTTCTTGAAAAAAAAGAAATAAATTGAATTAAATGGAGTATTCATAGTTCATGTTGCTTCTTTCATGTTTAAATAAGTAGAAGCCAACAAGCACATAGGAATACACCGATTAGTGGAACGAATGTTTCCCCTACACAGGTGCTCATGAGTAGATGTCTGCGTACTAGATTGCTTGCAACAAATTCAGTATTACAACCAAGAGTAATAAAAAAATTTAGAACTGATCTGAAACTTAAAAGAGATAAGAGTAAGCATTATTATGATAAACAGGCCCATGGGAGACAAGAATTTAACGAAGGGGAATGTGTACTTTTTTGGGTCAACAATCACTAGAAACCAGATCAGATTATTAAAAAATATAAGACTCCTAGATCATACTTAATAAGAACAGAAAAGGGTAGAATATTAAGGAGAAATTCCTTTCATTTAAAACAGTGTAAAAATCCCTTTCAACTCTCCTCATATGATGAGTTTGGTCCAGAAAGAGTTGCTGTTGGAGGGGATATTACAATTCCAAATAGTGAGGAAAGGGAAAGGCATAGTCAGGATACAGACAGCATTCTGAAAACGACATACGTAACTAGAAAGGGTCGTATTGTAAGACCACCATCTCGATTGAGAGATTTTGTTATGTAAGAGTAAAAGGGGAGATGTTGCATATTTGGTTTTAAATCTATTATTCAATTTGTAGATTTATTATATATCGATACACATTTGTATCATTCCTGATCTTATGGAACACAGAATGGCAACTCAGAGTTCAGCGTGGATGTAGCTGAGATGCTGTAAATATGAGATCAACTTAATGTTGTTTAATTATGTCGAATGCTACTCACATAAAATTTGAAAATATAACAAGGTAAAAAATATTGAAAAAAAGTGTGACATCACTTATGAACAGCCCCTTTTAGCATTTTCGCGAAAACGGAAGTGGTACCAGCAAACCTGATCCTTACGACTAGAAGAACGAGCGCGAGAATTATTTCGCCGACTCATACTTCTGGATCTTCGAAACTGCGACATTCTATTAATTTTCAGTGAGAGTTTACTGATTTGAGCTTGTAAATTTGAAATGCAGTCATTAGGGAATACTCGTTTCCGGAACTTCCGTTTCTACATGATTAGAGCATATTTCACTTCCAGACGTTACGTCTGCAATTTTATCCGACATGATAGATAATTTATTAAGATCATCACTAGAAGCAGTTAAAATTGCTTGCATCTGTGTGGGAAAGCGTTGCAACCATAAAGATCGAAACAGTTCATCGCCAACGCGGTTTCCCGCCAAATCCTGCATCTGACGTAAAAGCATAGACGGGCGTTTATCACCCAATTCTACATCTTGCAGCAATTTTTTAAGTCGACGCTCCTCAGAATCAGAGAAAATATTAATCAAACGTTCTTTTAACGTTTTATACATATTATTATTTGGAGGAGAAGTAATAACATCACTAACCTGCGAAAGAATTTCGGTTTCGACCGAAGCGACAACAGTGTGACATTTCGTAGAATCCTGCACAATTCCACTGGTAATAAATTGAGATTCCAACTGCGAAAACCATATTGTCGGATTTTCCCTACAAAACGGAGGCACTCTCACGGCAATACGAGAAACTTCGGAATGCGAAACGGACTTACTGTCCGATGAATCACTGGATTCATTCATTACTTACGCTTGCTCAGAAGATTAATATTCAACTCCGAGGTCATCAGTTTGGCGTTATGATAGGGTGCTGGAAGTATGGTTGCAATAAAACGATGATTTAAATTAAATACATTTAATTTACATTATTTACACCACTATTTTGCATGACGAAAGCTTATGCGAATAACATCGCATCGCGCGGATACAATCTCGAATGATAACAATGTTGCCAGATACAAAAGATACATCTTAAATTTCAATAATAAATGAGTGGCTTGACACTAGCGCCGCCACAGTTATAAGCAGGAGTCTGAACTTTTGGTATTCTAGTACGACTTCTGGTGCTATGCTTTGTCAATGGAGATTTTCAAATTTTTAGATATTAAGGAGAATTTAAAGTATTTAGCTATATTTTTATGACTTGGGAATATTTTGAAAATATCAAATTTGATGTTTTTATTTCTGTAACTTGGGCGTTAACCCAAAATAGATTACAATTTAAGAGTTAGTTTTTTATGAAAGTCACTATCACTTTGCTCTTTCTAGCTATTTATAAATCTAAGCTAAGAAATACTAATTTTTTCATTTATTCATTACTAAATAGCGAATTCATTATTTTTTGGCATTGTTCTACTCAGCATTTATATGTTTAGAAAACCTTTTCACAACTTTATCATTTGGATTGCCCTTGTCCAACAGTGAATCAATTTGTGTCAGTATTTGGACTGCGATCTTATAGCTTTCCTCAGAAACTATCGTCTCCATAGAAGGTCAAGTAATCGGGAACAACAATGTGCACTTTTAGCTTATAAGTATATCCTTTCCTGAAAAGACTTTTTTTCTAGAAGAAATGCTGCTTTCCAGAACAAATAACCCCTTCAATCCACACAACTGGACCTTTCCTTTCTTGATGCTACTAAAGCCCATGGTCTATTTGGGAGAACAGTCATCAAGCCAATATCTATTTCCATCTTGTGTATTGATGACCTTGTCTCATGATTTCTCCATGAGGAATAATTTAATGCTTCTTTAAATACTTTACAGAATTTGTGCAATTCCTAGACACATGGAAAGCATTATACATATTATAGGTATCCATGTCTCATTTATAAAATATTCTTTCAGAATATTTTAATATTTTGTAATTATCCACAAGGAAAAAAATAAAGACATTGCATGTTTTTTCTCTTTTTAATGATTTCTTGTTTTTGTATACATAACTTTCTTTCATATGTGGTCTCATTTTAGATAGATTCCTTATATGAAGTCTACCTATTGCACGACTTACGGAAAATTTCTGTAGATCTTCACCAATCATGACCCCTAGAACCCAAAACCACCCTTCATTCAAAAGTCTATATATGTAAAATGATTTGCTCATGTTATCTTGCTCGACCGAGTTCTTAGATGGGCTATCCAACTGAAAGGGGGTAAAAATGGTGTGGGGTTGAAATTTTAATTTCCCCACAATTCCTTAACAATTGAAGATAGAATGAAAAATTTCCAATCAGGCGAATTATCGCCTTATCATAAAGAACAATTTTTGTACTTAAAATTTTTTGATAGCTGCAAATGCTTAAAAGTTACGAGAGGAGAATGGTTTTCCCTCCCCTACCCCCTAACTTAAAGTACCTTTCAATCTATGTATATTACCCCTTGTTGGAAAGCTCTCGTCATTTACAGTCTCTTCCATTCTTGCAGCTCTAATCCTTATGAAAACAGAGGGTGAAATGTTCATTTCCTTATATCTCCGGACCAAAGGAATCTACCTTTGCCTTCCGGCTTGCCGACAGGGTTTTTTTACTTTCTTGTATACCAAGAGAAAATATTATAATTTTCAAAAAAATTCAACCTCAAGATTTTGGTAGAAAGTTTATTTGTTCATCTGGATCACATGGCCATGATAATCAGACACAAAATACCTCAATGGATAAATTTAGCATAGTTAATTTTTTTTTATCAATTCTGTCTGTATATTTGCGAATATGTGAAACTGTGAGTGTGTGATATCTGAAAAATCCCACAATTTTAGAAAATTAACTTAGTATGTAGTCCTTTCACCAAAATTGAAGATGGGCATCACATTTTTGACCTAATCAGTGAAAAGAAAGATACCCAAAATTCATACTCTTTTCTCTACTATACTATGCAAAAAAATGCATTATATTGTGCTAGTATAGAAGAAAGTAATGAGTGAACATAGGCTGAGCCGAAAAACACTTTTTTTTCGAAATCGCTATTCTAATAGTACGGAAAGGGTTCTCTCTGGGTTCAATAAACACGGTGTAAAATATTTTTTGATTGAATAATATCTTCTGCCCCCGCATCGCACTTGGATTTTGGAAATTTGGGTAAAAATTGCAATTTTTACTCGGTGTAGGAAATATAATTATTTTCCAATATTGCTATTCTAATAGTGCTGAAGAGGTGCCCACTAGGTTCAATAAGAAAGGTGTAAAATATTTTATCGATAGAATAATAACTTCTGTTCCCGTATCGCAATTGAAATTTTGCAATTTTTGTAAAAATTACACTTTTTCTTGTGTTTTCATACTGGAAACGACTTCGGAATATTGTTGATAATGCTGATAGAAAGGCTCACAATTTATATTTAAATCATACACAAGCAACGCCTAACGCAGAGTATGTAGATTATGAAGATGAAGAAACGGATTGTTCTTCAGATATATCTGAAGTAATTTTAAATCTGAACACTTACAAACCATCAACATCGAACCGTTTACTCTCTCTTACTGATCCTAAGTACAAACAATTAACTCCGTTTGCAGCTTAGTCATCACAAATGCGACTTGGCCTCCCTTCAACTCCTGTGGTTGGCGACAGGTGTGGCGTCTCGGACCGGGCTGTGGCTGCAATGGACCTTATGCACCGTTTGGATTCGAGAGTATAGAAAAACAGCTGTGGAGGAATAAACAAAATGCTCGGCCTATAAGAGACTCAGAAATAAAAGCAGTTCTGAGTCAGCTGTTTAAGACTGACCAATGGCTGCCTCCGGCAGGTCACGTGTCGGAAGATGTGACGTCACATGCATAAGGTCCATTGCTTCAAGTGTTCTTCACGATGTCGGTCTCATAACTAGCAACAACTCAGATTTGGTAGTTGACGAAAACAAGCTGCGAAGGGAAAAGGCTAAAGTTAAAAAGAATTTAAAATTCCAGGCTTTAAGTGAAGATCAGGCATTACCGTTAAAGGGGCTGCATTTCTATGGTCGTAAAGATTCTACATTGATAGAGTAGATACTAAAAGATACACGAGAAAAGCAAAAGAGGAACGTTTATGTCTTATTGAAGAACTGGGTTCACGTTACATTACTCATCTGAGTCCATCATTTGGCACCGCAAAACAGATTTCAGCCACTATTATCGGATATTTTGAAGGAATCACAAGATATCTTTCTCAGCTTTTGGCAATTGGCTGTGATACCGGATGGAAATCCGGTGTTTGGAATTGAAACTTGGTAAACCTTCGCAGTGGGTAATATGTCTCCTGCATTTTATTGAACACTTACTCTTTAGCATCTGTTTGAAACGTTGGATGTGCCAACAAATGGTCCAAAATCATATTCTGGTAATTTTGGGAAGGCGCTCCTTACATGTGAAACTTTGCCAGTTACAACTTTCGAAATTATTGACGGCGAATTACCAACAACAGATAGACGTGACTTAAGAAAGGATCAAATGTACTTATTAGAAATATCTCAAGCGGTGCGATTGGGAAATTGTTCTGACGAGCTGGCTAGACGCAGTCCTGGTACATTATCACATTCACGCTGGCTGACAACAGCCAACAGAGTTTTAAGATTATATGTTAGTTCTCCAGATTTTTCTTTGAAGTTGAAACAAATAGCTGAGTTTGTTATGAAAGTTTACACTCCAAACTGGTTTAATATAAAGTCTAAACACTCGCTTAAATATTGAGCTAAGCATACTATATCTAGAATACTATTCTAGATCCAGGTATTTATCTCAAGACCTAAAGGACGTCGTTGATGGAGTAATTTGTAGAAATTCGTTCTTTGCTCATCCTGAGAATATCTTGCTATGTATGCTGAATTATGAAAGAGTGTACATCAGAGAACTTGCTGCACGACGTATAATTAAGTCTAGAGAGTCATCTTCCAATGTAAAGTCAGTACGTGTCTTTCTCGACCATAACTTAATTTTGAAGCAGCTGACTATACGGAGATGATTTACTGGTCTTCAATTACCATTACTTCTCCACTAATCCTCCGTAATATATCCACTGCCTTATTTAGATCCATTGTGTGTGATAAGAAAAATCCAGAATGGGACTTCGTTCACTTCCCATATGACACACAGGCAATGGAACGGTGTGCCAAGTTAGTGACAGAAGCATCCATTAAAGTCTATGGGTTTCAAAATAAAGACGGGTTCATTAGATCCACATTCTTTTCCCGATTCCTGAATTCGACAATAAGGCTGATTTCAAGCCTCTTCCTGATGATTAAGTGCAAGTAAACTTTTGGTATTGGCATGTTATAACATTCTATGGTTACAATATCCTTAACAAATATTATATTAATATATTATAACTCAGCAATTATTTAATAATTTTCAGGTAATATAATCAATTGTACAACACAATACAACAATAAACAGTGTTTGTACCCATCTATTTTTCATGTTTGATTTATTTCTATAACACATAAAAAAGTGTACTTTTCTTCAAAAATTGCAAAATTTCAATTGCAATGCGGGAACAGAAGTTATCATTCGATCGAAAAAGTATTTTACACCTTTCTTATTAAACCCAGTGGGCACCTTTTCCGCACTATTAGAATATCAATATTGAAAAATAAATATATTTCCTACGCCGAGTAAAAATTGCCATTTTTTACCCAAATTTCCTAAATCCAAGTGCGTTGCGGGGGCAGAAGATATTATCCAATCAAAAAAATATTTTACACCGTGTTTATTGAACCCAGAGAGAATTCTTTCCGTACTATTAGAATAGCGATTTCGAAAAAAAGTGTTTTTCGGTCCACCCTAGTGAACACCCCTGCTAGTCTATGGATTGTTTATCTTTTAAACATGTTTTAATGTAAACAGATTATTATTTTTATTTGTCTTTCATTCTATTCAATATTATATGATGAAATCTTTTTCTTCATAGTCTATTTAAATTCAGAAAATAATTTAATTAGATATTTCATTGTTTATTTTTAAGAGTAAAATAATAAACCAAAGTTTATAGAAAATGAAGCTTAAAATTCATTAGTAAAAGTAAACAACATTAATATTTTGCATCTATCTGACTGGGCTGTTAAAGTTTTAACAGGGTGCGTAGTGAGAAACTGCTGCAAAAATTAAGCACTTTAGCTAAAAAATTAAGCACTTTTGCACATGCATGCATACACAGACCCACGTATTTTTTAAGCATGTTTTCTGTTTTATAATATATTGCTTAATTTTTTATTGAAACATTTAAAATATATATTTCTTAAATTTTAAATATTTAATTTTAGTATTTATTTCTGTATTTGCACAACGTCATCTATTGTTAAATAAAGAATGTATTTTTGGTTTCAAAAAAAAAATGATAATGTAAACTGTCATTACCAAAAATTAAGTCAACTTTTATAAGATTAACAATAAAAATCTGTGAACTTTTTAAACAATTCTTAAAATTAACAAATTACCAGTTAATTTGCTCTTCGGGATAACCATTCCAGTATTTCAATATATAGCGGTGCCCATTGTTAAAAAAACAGGGAGCGGATAATAAAGTCATTAATAGTCCATTCAGTGAAGGGTTTTAAAAAATATTAAATCATATAGTTTTGAAAATTAGTACACATGTTTGTGAGAGGCTCCTAATGAACATGCAAAAAGTCCCCGGTCCTGATGGGGGGGAGCTCGAACCGCCATCTTGGATTTCATCCCCCTTTTTAATTTTTTCTTGAATATTTCAAAAACTATTCGGTTTCCAAATTACAATTGATTTAACAAATTAAAGAGTGTGAAATTCTCTACAAATACATGCTTTTATTTTTCTTCTAGCTTTAATAGTTTCCGAGATGATGAGTCTCAAAGTTTGCCGCCATCTTGGATTTCATCTCCCCTTTTTAGTTTTTCTTGATATCTCGGAAACTATTAAAAGCTAGAAGAAAAATAAAAGCACGCATTTGTAGGGAATTTCACGCTCTTTAATTTTTTAAATCAATTGTAATTTGGAAACTGAATAATTTTCGAGATATTCAAGAAAAACTAAAAAGGGGGGGATGAAATCCAAGATGGCGGCGCGAGTTTCCTCCCTCTCAAGACCGGGTATTTTTAGCATGTTCATCAGGATCTCCTGACGAATATGTGTACCAATTTTCAAAACTATATGAATTAATGTTTTTTTTCATCCTCATTTTCGGTCTTCGCTGACTGGACTAAAAGCGTTATACTAGTATTAACATGTGTTGACACCTCTGGATCTATCTCACCCTGGATTCCTTCCCTTTCGTCGGTTTTCATTCTTGATACATCCGATATTCTATTCTTGATACACCTGGTAAACAAAGCTTTATGACTATGCTTTTGATAAAAAAGAATGTTTTATTTGCACTTCTGGAGAAAATTAAGCACTTTTTAAGGACGTTCTTTCAAAATTAAGCACTTTTAAGATGCTTAAAAATGGTTTTCAAATTTAAGTACTTTNNNAGCACTTTTAAGATGCTTAAAAATGGTTTTCAAATTTAAGTACTTTTAAAGCACTTTTCATGACGCTACGCACCCTGTTTAAGTTTTTTATAAATCAAAAACTGTTTCCATTTGTAAAAAAGATTACTTTATCTTAAGTGTTGCCATTCCTACTGAATGAAATATTACAGAAATTTAAATCCATTTATTTGCCTCAAGTTACCCTTTGCAATGCTTCATTAAATTTTACATCATTCTTTAAAAATTCACTTACAAAGAAAAGCAGTTTATAAAACTCGTCTGTACAACTTATATTCTCGTTTTGATTTTTTCAAAGTTGAAATTGATAAGAAGATTTTACGTATTGTAAGATTTTTTATAAAAGTATTTTTTTAATTAAAAATAATAGACACGAAAGTACTTTCATCCTGAGCAACACTAGAAACGTCAGCTATAAATGTTATACATTTACAGTTAAAATCCACCAGCAGCACAGGAACTCGCTGATATTCGAAGAGAGATTTTTTTAGATAATTGAAATATATATTTCTGGAACTTGCCAGTTCATGTTTTGTGGTACTATCTGTAGAAATTCCAGCATGCGAAGACTTTTGGCCAAGTTTATTTATCTATCAATTATAAATACAAATTGAAAACCATATAAATTACTTTAAACTAAAACACACGTAATTGTATATTTCAGAAAAACAAAATGCACATTTTAAAATTACCATACATACTATCACACAAAGCTATGCATGTCATAGTGTGATGAAATGCAACTCGAATGTCAGCCTGCTTCTAAGATTGTTAAGAGAATTCCAAAGACTTACTGTATATACAAAGGAGTTTCATATTCTAGATGAACATTACTTGGTATATTTTATGAAAGTCTGCAATCTTTTCATATAACTTTAATTTAGGTGTCCATCTTGCTCATCAACATCTTTCTCGTTTTCCAGTATATAATCTGGATTATTTCATTGTCACCGGGAGATAATGCGAAAGAAACAGAATTGTCTACATCCATGCCTTCACCACCTATTTACTTTTTTCTTATTTTGTAGGCTTAAATTTCAGATTAAAAGTGCCATTATTTTGATATTGTCAGGTACTGATTATGAGATTTTACTCTACTAGAGGAAAATTTGGAAGAATTAAAGGCCAAATTATAATTTGTCTGTGGTATATTGAGAGCCCTGCGACAGAAAATTATTATGCTTTCTGCGGCAAACTTCATTAATACCAAAATCTTTCTGCAATGCTCCGTGGAGCAAGGATTTACAAATGGACAAATCTAAGAGTAATTCATAAATAAAATATTTAGTTTGACAAATTCAGGTTTATTTAGTGTTTAAATAAAACACATATATACATCGTTTGTAGAAAACAAAACTAGTTCAGAGGAACGATCTCGGATATATTAATTCTCCCAAAAAATAAAATTTGTTTCCAAAGTGAAAATCTTTTCTGCAGAAAACCTTTGATGTTCCGAGACATTGTTGCTGCAATTCTGCTACGGAGATTGAGAGATTTCCCCGATTAATTACGATAGTGCTGCACACACAACAAGGGATTACTGAAGTTCTTTATCACAGTTGCACTGTCAACAACCATTCAATATGCCACATTTTGAAGCAGTTATACAATGACTGCCAGTCAAATGTGGATGCCACAACTTAACATCTAGGGCAAAGGTTCCCAAACTTTTTTCCCTAGCATACCCCTCGATTCTTTTTATTTTCGCATACACCCAACTATCATATCCAACGTCCCCCCCCCCAAAAAAAAAATCATCCGTCTATGCAAAGAAGTTTTATCAATAATTTTAAGGTTAGCTTAAGAGTGAAATAACTTGAATTAATAACATTTGCATAACTTATTTTTAGATTTTACATTTAATTTCATTTTTACAATAGTATTAGTACCACACCAAAATAAATGAAAGCAGTATTGCATTAATTCCGGATTAACTTATTAGGATAGCTCAAAATTACACTTGGCAATAGTGAACTATTCAAGTGTTATAGTTATTAAATAGCAAGTATTCAATTGGAGAAACAATATTCTCTAACTTTTTTAATCCTTTATGTTTTCTTGTTTCCGCCAATAACAACTTTTATTTCGCATACCCCCTGGAGTATGTGTACCAGAGGTTGGGAACCTCTGATCTAGGCCATGCTCTGACCACCTGAATTTAAAACAGTGGCTCATGTTTAACATTGTGTAGAAGCTGAATGGAATGTCAAATCTACCTCATTTGGATCCTTTCAACAGTGGAATACAGTTTTGAATGTATCTTACAGTTGGATATCCCCAAGAAGATGGGGTTCAAAAAGAGCAAGAGAGATAAACATCTGTCTAGATATCTGCAGAGCCACAATTGGTGCTCAAGCTAATCTGTAAAGAGACTGTACAAGTTAACTGCAACTATAACTAATCATGCAATTCTCTCAGTATAAGCCATTACTTTTGGATAACTTCAGCATGGATACTAAATACTTGATTTTGGGAAAGGAGCTAGAAGAGTCATTGATACATGGATGCTGTCAAGGAATTGTGTATGATATTTGAGCAACTTAAATGAAATTCAGGAAAGTATTTTTTACCATGCTATAGGTTTGACAACCTTGATAAATACTTAATTTTAAGAAATAAACAAAATATTCTGGAACAATACTTTTTGCTAATGTAATAAAACTCAAATCATTTTTTTATAACTTCAACAACAGTTTGTTTAAAAAAATAAATATAAAAGGTCTATGTAGTTTGATTTTCAGGTATTTTTCATTTTCAAAGAACATCTTCATTTTTTAAACATTCATTCAAGCTATTGTTTCTGTGTGGATTGGATAACAAGATTAAATACAAAACAAGGAATTTAATCTGTAATTATAAAATTCTTTAATAGTATTCATGAAATGTAAAAATAAAAAAAAAAAAGAATAATTATTTAAGCAATTATGACAATGTATATCTCCTGTGTTTCCTGATACAGCTGATTTTATGTAAAAAAAAAGTCATAATAAATAAAATGTTACTTTTAACTTCAATACATTTTTATAGAGTGACTGCAATTAAAATTCAAAAACTATCTTTACAATGATATAGTTTGATAACCTTAATTTTAAGAAACAAAATATTTCAGAACAATACCTAGCTGAAACCATTTTTTTATAACTTCAATAACTGTTTGATTGACTGTCTAAAACCAAGGTCTGTTTTAAAACATAATTATCTATACAGTTAAGACTTTCAAGTATTTAAGTTAAATTTTTTAAATCTTCATTAAAAATAATGTTTCTGGACAAAAAGATTAAATACATAACAAGGAGTTTCTTTTGAAATTATAAATTTCTTTAATAATTCATTACATGTAAAAATTAAAAGAAAGGAGTGAAGTTGAAAGAAATCCTACAGCAAAACAAACAAGACATTAATCATTATTTACAGTAATTATGACAATGCCTCTCCTATGTTTTTTTAAATAGCTTATTTTATGTAAAAATAATTGTCATAATAAATAAAATATTACTTTTAGCTTCAATTCATTGTTTATAGACACCGATTAGAATTAAAATTCAAGAAATGACACTTGAAATTATGCAACATCATTTATGTACAATACAGCAAACCAGAAACAAATGTCGTTAATCTTCAGCAGTTGATTTACCAGAGGAAGTACCATTTTCAGGTTCATAAAGTAGATGGATAGGACGCTTATAAAGTTCATTTGCAGAAGCTGTGAGTGGCATTGGCTGCTCACAAAAGTCCCCTAAAGAAAGTGCCAAGCTCAAGTCTTTTTGTTGGTATTTAAAAGTACTACCAATAAAAAAATCATCTGAAGCCAAAGCCTTTCCTTTGTGCTGAAGCAGGCAGCAATTTAAAGGTCCATGTTTAAGGAATTCCAAGAGGGCATCTTGAGAAAGATTTAATTTTCTAATCAGTGCCAATGATTCTGCTAATGCAGCATAAACAGTATTCATGAACATACTCGTGAGAAGGTTCATGTTGGAACCACTTCCGACTTCACCACTTAGGAAATACGCATCAGAAGCAAAAGCATAAAAGCAACTTTCACAATTGGTAAAGAGATCATATTCTCCAGAACAAACCACTACTAACGATTCAGACTTATCCTGCTTTTTTGACTCAGTAACAGGCGATTCCAGGTATGTTCCACCTTTATGCCTTATTGCTTCTGCAATTTCCTCAGAGGTAATAGGGTCAATTGTGGTCAACTCCACATAACCTTTCCCTCTGGTTCCCTCAAGACCTACTAGAACCCCATCAGGTCCAAAAACAATTGCTTTTACAGCATCTGGACCTGAAACACAACAAAATGTTACATCACATTCAGCAATAACACTAGATGGTGTGAGAGCACAATGTGCACCCAATTTAACAAATTCCGTACATTTATCGAGTGTTCTGTTCCATACAGTAACATTGTGATCAGATTCTATTAATTTTTTGACAATCCTTTGTCCCATCTTCCCAAGACCTAAGAATCCTATCTTTTTTTTAGTGGATTCTATAGTTTTGCCAGCAAAGGTACTCAGCATTCCTAGAAGAGTTTCACCATTTAATTCTATGCTAGAAGTTTCTTTTGATCTGGAACTCTTGATTCTATCTGTAAAGTACTTTTTTCGGACCTTTTTATGCATCTTTGCAAAGTATTGATTTTGTGATGACTTTTGAACCTTGACAAAATACCGCTTTTTAGCACTTTCATATTTAGACTTGCCTCGCTGAGATTTGCTAACTTTTCTTTCAGAACTCGAAACAGGTGAAGATTCTGTAAGCATCTTACTTTCACCTTTTTCCTTAATAGGTGGCCTGCTTTTCATGGGAACTTTTTCACTTTCAGCTATAATTTTATCAATTGCCGATTTATAAGAGGTTGATTTTTTCTTAGTGGAAGTAGATTGTAACATCTCTTCTGAATGATGAACAATATTTTCATCGGAAATCCATGCATAATTTTCACTTCCAAAAAAGAAAACATAGTGGTGTGCTTTTTTAGATGGGGTGCTTTTTGTATTTGATGGAGGATTCACTATTTTGGCAGGCCAAAAAGGATAATTCTTCATCTTCGCCCAGACCAGGTCATCAACTTCAAAATCTGCAGCAACCATTTTCAGTCTGTTTTATGCAAGTATACACTGAAATAAATAAAAAATAATTCAAGAAAACAATTTAAATTAATGCAAGGAAAGTAATTAAGCAAATAAAGTACTTCTTAAAGGGAAAATAATTTAAGAAAAAGTATTTCAGTTAAAAAACCAGAATAGATTTTCCTAGAAGTAATAACTTTTTCTTTTCTTCTTTTTGCAGTGAAGATTCCAAAATTATCAAATATAAATTATAATATTGGCTATTTATATATGTATAAAACTTTTCATAAAAGACATCAAAATGTACTCATAGAATGAGCAATATGTACTCAACAGGAAGGGAAAAAATCCTGTTCTATTCTACTCCACAAAAGAATCAGACATGACCTTTGCACAGATTTTATAAACACAAGCTGAATCGCCATGGCCCAAAATTCACTTTTTTCTTAAAATTGGCTGAGTTTTAAGCCAGTTATTCACGAGCATCCCACTCTAGGTAAATGGCATGGTGGCAGTACACACCACTTCATTTTTTTAGTTCATCCATGTAGGTCACTCATGGCCACTCCATACAACACAAATCCATTTGCTACAGGTCACTATGGTTCCATACTGTGCCTACTTCTTCCCCTGCATGCTCAGATTTCCTCAACAGTGAGAGATGGTCCTATTATCTGACAATCTTGACCATAGAATGTCATTTTCCAAGAAAGAAAAAATTAGGATTCTACAGTACCAGTTTTCTAAAGAGGTAAAATTATCGTTATAGACAAGCGAGTCTAAAAAGTGATTACCGTTGTAGGCAGGTTGAAAATACATCGAGTAAATAGGAATTCTACCAGGACCAAAGAAAACATCATTATAGGCAGTATCATTTATACACAGGTTTTACTATATATAGAAAAATTTAAATAGCTTCCTCAATATGAGTGGGGCCAGTAGACTTCAGTACTTGAACAGCCAATATTGTGCCATCTTAATTTGAATTCTTCACCTAATGATATCATGGTTCTTTTAAGAGATGGAAAGAAAACATTTAACACATTATATAATATTTTGATAGGTATATTTATTAGCAAGCTTGTAAAAATGTAACAAAATTAAGGTAGCAGTACAAAAAAATGGCTGACGATCCAGAATCCAACATAAAACATTTTATTAAATTAACAATTATGAAGAAACCAAGAAATATTGGTGGAAATTTGACCACACAAGGCATTTCTAAAGTAGTATAAAGAGAATTAATAACTTTCAAAAATAGTTTGGCAAAGAAAAGGTGGGCAATAGTAAGTAATGATAGAATCGGACCATTCTTATACAAAGTAAAACATCTATGTACGTACAGGGCAGATTAAAGCCTGGATGCACCCGAGATCCCAAATTGCAAAAAAAGGATGGGTTTTTTTTGGGATAGATTAACTTATTTTAAAAACTTCCAAAATTCATTTCCATCTAATCAGATGTAAAATCCAAGTTGAGATAATCTGGTGTTAAATGGATTTCATGGAAAAAAATCTTTCCCATCAGAACTTTCAGGCCTAAGGACGAAACCCATTTGTTATTAAAAGATCTTTCATGAAGCTGTCATTTTAAGGATTCCACTGAATGTTGGATCTTCATTTCCAATGACAATCAAATAATTCAATTGTCCATTAGTACTTACCAATAGATTAATTTAGTTAGCTATTCCAAATAATTGCCAAGGTGGAAATGAGAAAATATCAACTCCCAATTTCTATTCATTTCTTACTTGCATTTTTGTTAAATGCCTGTAAAGGGTGAATTTGAGAACACTCATTACTGCAGTCCCCTATCATCTTTTATCTTAAACTGGCCAACAAGGTACACCCCTGAACATGGGAACTCTCATTAAAGGATGGAATTTCTTAATTTTTATATATTTTTTTTATTACCAGAAAGTTTATTGCTATTTGTAAAGCACCAGTATTTAAAGTTGTTCAAGGCTCAAACCACAGTACAGTGAAAATCTCCATAAATTTTTGTTCACTGTCAAGGGGGGAAAAAATCCACTACTGTACTTTACATAATTGTGCGAAAACAAATTCTTTCTTATCCTTTGGAAGAGACACAGCTTTAAGTAGCTCATTCATTTAAAAAAAGTTTTTATAATCAGGTAAATTTTAATGTTGAATAATATTTCATAATAAACATTTCATTGAACAGCATGCCAATTTTATGAGCTCAAAAACAGGAAATAAAATTAAAAAATTCCAAATATTTGCAGGTACTGAAGTTTGGCTTTATATTCATAACTTTATTAAATTTAATGCAGCATTCTAAACTATTGTATGTTATTGAACTCCAAAACCCTCCACGCTTTTGCACATGCGGAGTTTTTTTTTTTACCAAAATAGGGAGAAAGTGAAAAATGGAGAGGGATATGTTTACATTCTACTTAGCGTGGCCTAACAAACAACTCCGGAAATGCACTCATCTTACTCATTGTCTGTTGCCCCTTTCTGGAGTAAAATCGTCCAAAAGTGCTAGTCTCAGGATATTGAAACGATCAGTAGCTGCCTTCATTTAATTTGAAATGTAAAAAAATAAAAAATAAATAATAATAATTAATTTCAGCTAACCTGGAGTTTAGGGTGCGTACTCACTTTGTTTCCCTTAAGCTCACCAATTGTTTGTCGCCAAGAGAGAGAGAGAGAGTGGCAGAACATTTGTTTTGGATGCGAGTTGAACATTTTTTCGGCGTTGTTTGTGCATGCACCATCAGCGATTTGCTTAACGGTCTATGGTAGATTTCTTAATTTCGCCTCATTTCCATTGGTCCACTGTCTGCTCTCTTCTATTTGATTGATCGGGGTATGAATTTGAATAATACTTCGTTTGGAATTTTTTGATCATTTACCAAACGATTTTTTTCAATAACCGTTCGCTTCTCTTTTAATTTTCGTTCATCGAGTTTGCTAATTATGGCTTCCAAACATCAAAAAAGGAATGTTTTTTTCTGGAAACAATGGTTCCCTTACTACGTTTTATCGTCTTCAGACGTCGTGTTATTCCTGTGTTCGTGCTTTCCCTGTATGTTTCATTTCCCAATGAAAAAGCGAAGCTGCTGATGTTTCTTTAAGTCAAAAAAATTTGTTCAGTATACATTTGCAATGCCAAAGGCATTGTGTGCTCAATTTCTCATTTTGAGATGTCATAGGCATCGAATGCACAAAAGACTTATAAAAAACTCACTGTGCATCCTAAACAGTGTTTGGCCACGGTAAATAAAATTGCGCCAAAGAAAATTGGTGAGAAAATAGTACGCACCCTAAACTCCAGGTTTACCATAATTTCTTTACATTCATATTCAACAAAAAGAGTAAAGGCTTTAGCCAGTGTTCTATTCTCACTTTTTATCTTTGCAAGGATTGTGATCATCAATTACTGAATTATTTCCATATATTTAATTCAATAAAAACAAGGTATAGGGTCCCAGAAGTGTCATTTTTGTTATAACCAATGCATTGGAAACGTTGCTGTAAAAGCATAGGGTCAGGTGGGGTAAAGTGGTCATACATCAAATAAAATGCTATAACTTTGTAATGAATATTGGTATAAATGTAATTTTTTTAAATTTTTATTTTAGCTTTGAATAGTTAAGAACTAAGTTTAGCATTCAAAATTATACTAATTGCAACACTTTAGTAGGAGAAAACACTCATTTTGTTTGTTCATGTAGCAGTTTGAAGTTAGAATACCCAATTTAACTTCTCTTCTACATTTTGTTTAATGAAGTTTTCATTAGATTGACTCTGCAGAAAGTTTCATATAGATCTTAAGAATACTTCCTCATTAACAGATAAGCTGAATTAATTACAGATATTTTTTTATAGTAATTTAAGTAAGATGAGGTAAAGTGGTCATAGGGATAGGCTTAACATGCATCACTGTTTTAAAATTTCTTAAGCTTAATTTATTAGACAGGTGTTAGTTAAATATTAATTTAAGATATATAATATTAGAGATTATATTATATGAAACTGGGTAACCCCAATTTTTTTACCAAAATCATCTGATAACACATATAAGAAATCAGCAAATTGCAAAAAAAGATGTACTTTTTAATGCATCAGCAAATGATTTCAGGCTACCTTTTTATTTTTTACAAAGGAACTCATTGATATGAGCAATAGATCAAAGGTAGTGCTAAAATAAATTAAAGGTAAAGGCTTTGTCCAATTTTCTTTAGATTTTGCAAAAACCGGTTCTTTTAATTTATGTTGGGCACAGAAGTTACATGACTTATGGAACAGTAAAAAAGGCCATGCTTTAACCCTAGAATGCTACCCATTCGTCTCCTGGACAAAGCCCATAACAAATAACCTTAACTTGTCTCCCCTAAAACAGGAAATGGGACGTGCGATTCAGTACCTTCAAATGACCCTGTCTACTACAGATAATGACATTCCTTTTTACCGAAATATTTCTGCAAGTGGCATTTCTAGAACAATATTCGTCTCACAGACGAATGGTTAGCTGTAACGTTTGTATTTCAGAATCCGACTTGGAGTTGTTTCTGTGTTGACTTGAAGAAGTAAAAGCGTTTCCGCGGAGAAAATTTTTGTGGTAAACCTGAAGCTCTGTTAAAAGAACTAAGTGATGAATAAAATTCTCTTTCGGGGGATGAATCGGAAAAAGATGACTTTATTGAAGTTGAAAATCACGAATTCACAGATAGCTACAAAGATGAAATAGAGGAAGTATCAGTTGACAATAAAGATGAAGAAGAAACAGAGCTTGAAAAACAAACCCAGGAAGATGAAAATATGAAGCTAAAAAAAGAAAAAGCTAAAAAAGTTGAAAAAAATTCCAAAATTTTTTGAGTCTTGTGACAGATCTATTATTTACCCCACTAAAATTCAGCTCACTGGTAAAGATAAGTCAAAGTGGTCATATATTCCTAAATCAAGCAACAGAAGGACAGCATCTCGAAATATTCTTCATTTTATTCAAGCACCAAAGGACTCGACAAAAGAACTTTGTACTTCTCTTGAATCATTTAATTATTTGTGTGTTTTATGTCATGATAAATATCAGTTTCGTGAATGCACATGAAAAATATATGTGCATAATATGGCTCGGAAATCCGAAAAGGCATTATTGAGAAAAAAGTTCGCAATAAAGCTAAGTGAAGATCTTCTTGCTCCATGGATGAAGCGTCTCAACGTACCAACTTTACCTCGATCAACAAGAATATTTAAAAGGGAACTGTTGAAATTAAATTTGAACATTCAACCTCCCGAACAATCTGACAGTAAAAACAGAAAGAATTGTTCATTTTGCCCGTACTACGTGTGCAGAATGACGCGCAACTTTTGTCAAACATGTTCCAGAGCAATGTGCTGAGAACATCATGCTAATATGTGTAAAGACTGCTTTGAAAATAAATAAATTATACTTTATAGCTTACGTGAAGTTCGAGAGTCATGAAATCATCTGTAGGTAGTATAATTTTATTCTAATTAGCTTTTAAAATAGATTTTAAACGCGCTTACGCACACTTCGTCTCGGAGACGAATGGTTACCTTTCCCGTAAGTTTTTCAAAGGGTAGCATTCTAGGGTTAATTGCATTATGATTTTTGTATAATTGCACTCTAAAAGATTTGACATGAGCTGTAATTACAACTCTATAATCACCTGTTTCATCTGTACATAAAGTGGCCATATGGAAATCATGAGAAAAAAGAAAACAAGTTCAAAAACAATAATGAAGGTTTGACTGAAGAAATTAGTAATAAAACAACTACAAAAAGAAAGAGATGCAAGAAAACAGTTAAAAACATGTAAATAAAAACTTGATAAAAAGCAGAAAATGTCTTATTCAGTCAAGTGAATTCACAATTGCAAATAATCAATTATCACAGTATTTCTGTGAGATCTTGGCAGAATACGATAGGGGGAGGGGATAAATCAAATAGCTTATTGGACAGGTTTCTGATAAAATAGGAGATTTTCTGCCAATAAAATCGATGTACTTCGTTCAGTTACGTATTGCACCATAAACTCCAGGCTTACCATCAATTTCTTTACATTCATATTCAACAAAAGAGTAAAGGCTTTTTAGTGTCTATTCTCACTTTTTATCTTTGCAAGGATTGTATTCATCAATTACTAGATTATTTCCATATATTTAATTCAATAAAAAAAGTGTATAGGATCCCAAGTGTCATTTTTTGTATAACCAATGCATTAGAAGCGTTGCTGTAAAGCATAGGGTCAGGTGGGGTAAAGTGGTCATACATCAAATACTATAACTTTGTAATGAATATTGGTATAAATTAATTTTTTTTTTTATTTTAGCTTTGAATATTTAAGAACTAAGTTTAGCATTCAAAATTATACTAATTGCAACACTTTAGTAGGAGAAAACACTCATTTGTTTGTTCATGTAGCAGTTTAAGTTGAATGAATTTAACTTCTCTTCTACATTTTTGTTAATAAGTTTTCATTAGATTGCAACGAAAGTTTCATATAGATCTTAAGAATACTTCCTCATTAACAGATAAGCTGAATTACAGATATTTTTTATAGTAATTTAAAGTAAGATGGGATTAAAAGTGGTCATAGGGATAGGCAACATGCATCTCTGTTTAAAATTTCTTAAGCAATTTATTAGACAGGGTGTTGGATAAATATAATTTAAGTTTAATAATATAATATTGATTATATTATAAGACTAGGTGAACAATTTTTTTCAAAATCATCTGATAAGCTGGAACAGTAAAAGGCCATGCTTTAGTGAATTAGTTTTTGTATAATTGCACTCTAAAAGATTTGACATGAGCTGTAATTACAACTCTATAATCACCTGTTTCATCTGTACATAAAGTGGCCATATGGAAATCAGAGAAAAAAGAAAACAAGTTCAAAAACAATAATGAAGGTTTGACTGAAGAAATTAGTAATAAAACAACTACAAAAAAAGAGATGCAAGAAAACAGTTAAAAACATGAAATAAAAACTTGATAAAAGCAGAAAATGTCTTATTCAGTCAAGTGAATTCACAATTGCAATAATCAATTATCACAGTATTTCTGTGAGATCTTGGGAATATATGATGGGGAGGATAAATCAAATAAAAGCATT
>BGPR01002408.1:58912-122095 GCA_013235015.1 Araneus ventricosus | reverse complement strand
TTATTGGACAGGTTTCTGACAAAATAAGAGATTTTCTGCCAATAAAATATCTAAAACTTCAGACTATTACACCTTTCCTGAAATTTGTAACATTGTTGGAATTGAAGAGTCAGATATCCTTAAAATTCTTGATAAGCCAGCTTTTAATCATAGGTTATTAAAAATGTATAATTTGATCAAATAAACTGATTTTCTTTTAAAGTTTAAACTACATTGAGTTTTTTAAAAAATATTATTAAATATTAGAATATTTTTAAAAAAACTTTGCTTATTTATATTACGTTTTTATGCTTATTTTTAATTAAGACCACTTTACCCTACCCCATGGGGTAAAGTGGTCATAAAAACATGACAAATAGAAATTGTCATAAAATTGTTAAAATCAATTATTTTTTCCCTAAATTTTAATGCAATGTGTTTTTCAATAATGTAAAATAACAACCAAAAAATATTAAGTATTTTAACTAATTCTTATATTTATAGTCTACTTTACCCACCTGACCCTATACCCCATTTAATATCTTCCAACATAATTTTCAAGTAACAAGAAATTATTTGTCTGTTTAAATCTTATATTCCCAACACTTACTGTATTTTGATGGCGATACATATTGAAATATTTACTATCTTAAAATGTTCTAGGTATCACTCAATATTCTGCATTCTAAGATCAAAACCAATCCCGCCAGGGACATTCTAAGAAATCACATACATCCTTTTGTACAGACTTAAAATCTCTGGAGAGTGACTGCTTTTTTCGGATTGCATTTCCACATAGCTAGATATGATCAAGAATGGGTTGAAAAGCATGTTAATAAAGCGCAAAATTATTAATTCGAAATTTAAGAAGTAAACAATAATACACTTTTTTATGCGCGCTAACGCAGTAGCATTAAGTGATATCATTATCAATCAATCAATTAATAATTTCAATTCAATTAATAATTTTGTTTCTTGTATTGTATTTGAAGTAGCTGCATATGCGCTTTTCAGTTTAATGCAAAAATCTTTTAAATTATTTTTAATTTATTCTCTATTAATATTTAAATTATAATTTTGTTAATTTATATCAACTACTACTGTTAATAAAGCGCAACATCTCTAGCTTTATCAAATCTGAATTGAATATTATTGAACTTTTATGGGAATATTTAGAGCAAAAAAGATAGTACTAAAATTTGCTTCCAGGCACATTTTAATGGTGTGCATAGCCATGATACATCCACCCTACTTGGTATACAAAATCTTGTTGCTCAAAGGCTGGTCCAACTCCCTACTACTAAAGATTTAATCTTTTCTTACACATGTTCAGCTTATTTTGTTCCCATTTATATATCTTTTCTTTTATTAACTGACATAAGTAGTAGTAATCAGTAGAAAGATTAAATTTTGTAATTATATATATACAGTGAAACCTCTTCGAACGGTCACCCCTCTTAACGGCCAATTTCTCGTGGCACGGATTTTTCGGCCCATAGACCTAATGTTAAAATAACCCCTAGCAACAGCCACCCAACCCCTCTGAACGGCCGCCGGATGGGTTCGCTCATCCCATTTAACAAACGCATCGGTTAGAGATTTACTTTTTAAACTGAAAAAATGGTTTTTTTCCGAGAAGGGTAAAAACTTAAAACTTATAAATTGTATCCTTTTTTCACAAAATGTAAAAAATTATTCAATAAAGTACTATTTTCTCTTTAGATAAGTCTCAAACTTCATTTTAAACAAGAAATATGTGTCAGTCTTTTTTTATTATGTATTATAGCAATTATCTTGTAATTGTAACGAAAACCCTTTAGAGCAGCCACCCCCTCTGAACGGCCAATTTTTCTCGGAACGGAGGGGTGGCCGCTCAGAGAGGTTTCACTGTATATATATTCATTTAAACGATGACACCATGAACAATAAGACAAAAATATGCATAAGACATACCTATTTCATTTTCACAACTTCTACTTAAAAAATGATACCATATTAATCTTATATTATTCTATTACTCGTCTAATTATATTTATACGATACATTTCCACGTTATAATTAGCATTTAATTTAGAGACTCAAGTATCTTCACATTTTCAGAAAATTCTAGGTATAAATCAAATCATGAATATTTGCTATTTTCTTTGGTAAGACTTAAGTTTGATGTGCGGTTTCCCGCCAAGTTGGCAAAAATCACGCCAACTATGAAATACTCGCCAAAAGTCCGCCATATTTTCATTAAAGGGTTGCAATAAAATAACTGACGTGCACCACATTTGGCGAGAAATCACCAGAAAAAAACTCAACTTTGGCGAATGCACATTAAACTTAAGTCTAGCCTTTTCTTTAACTCACAGTAAAAGGCCTTTCTTAAACAGGACAATATATCAAGATAACAAGTTATGGAAATTTCTATTTTTAAAAGAATATCCTTAGCTAAATAAATTTGAAGAAAGATTTAGGAAAAAAAATTTAGAATAAATTTTATGACAAACTACAATATATTCTTAAAATAAATTTAGCACTCTTTAATGACATTTCAGATTTTTAAGAAACATTAAGAAAACACTAATTTTAAATAAGGAAAAATAGACACTGGACTCAAAGATAATGCACTACAGTAAAACAAATAATAAGCAAATTCTTCTAAAACCACAAGCATTTATAAAGGATAAATTTATATGAGTTAGGGAGAGACTGAAAATAAGATATGATCATTTTCACTCTGCAGCCAGACTGAAAGATTAACACTTATTTTTTTAAAAAAAGGAAGAGAAATAAAGAATCACACTTATGATAAACATTTTTCATCGAAACTGTGTTGTCAGGATTATATTTCTCAAACATTAAATAATAAACATTCTACGCCAAATACGCTATGCATTTCGTTGAAAAATTCATTCTGAAGGAAATGGTAAATTTAAGGATAATATTTTTTCATAGAATATAATTGGCACATCTTTTTAATTTATTTGAAATATATAAAAGTAAAATAAGAATGAAAAACGATTATAGAAAAAATATTACTATAATCTCACCCAAATTTCCTAAACGCTTTACTTCTCACCAACACACAACGGAAAAAGCAACTTTGAAATGATGCTCTGTGCTAATATTAGTAGCGTCTGCAGACAGCCAGAATCCCGAATTTGCACTTATATCAAGCAAGGTACTTCAGAACCGGTTCATACCTTCACCTTATTATCGGAGATGACGTTCATACTTCATACGCCCGCAGAGAACTTATTATTTGTTTCGTACCTGGCTACTGTGCAGTTTGACGTAACAAAAATCTGACATTCATGTGTTTTTTTTTTCATCGTGAAATGTTTTTTCTGTCAAAAGTACTTTAAGTTTTATGTAAAAATTGTTTTAAATAACCTCAAATTGAATTTATTGGAGTATTAAAAAAAATTATGGTTTTACCATCATAAATGAGACTAGGTCAGCTGAAATATGTAATATTGTGACAATAATGATTTTGTTATTTATCGGTAATAAGTAAGTAATATATTTTTATTCCATAAAAGTTTTAAAAATACTCCAAAAGTTTTTAAGTTGTTCGCACGTTAAAGCGGCCACCGAGATTGAATCGCCAAGTAACCGAGATACATCGCCAAGATGGTGGTAAAATCCTGCCAAAAACGTTTGCAGACCTATAAAAACGTGCAGTCCTGTAGTCGTGTCTCTTTTTTTGCTCGCGTATTTACGTGTTGCTTTTGTTCTTAAATTCGAATTGATTTTTGAAAAATATTACTTGTTTTTTTTTGTGAATAAAGCTAAATAGGAACCGGATAGATTTTTTTTTAACTTAAAAAATATCCTACGACTTCTCTAGCCGCAAGAGCCGGAACATAGTAGCTTCGCTAGAACACTGAACTTACGAGCTTGGCAAAATCCGAAGGTCGCCAAGCAAGCTTGGTAGCCGCTTTAATGTGCAAATACCGTTCTTAGAATGCTAATTGGCGTTTAAACGAAGAAGAATCGACAGCAAAATTTTTTTTAGAAGATTGTTCAAATATAGGACGTAAAAAAATTAGGTAGAACAATTTGTGATCAAAAATAATTTTTTCATGGTTATATGTATGCCAAAATGCTTCAAACTGACATACAAAAAATATTACAAAAGTCTCCAAAATTACTTTCGCCGCACTGATGGATTATCGCTGAGGTTCTTCCCACTTAAGGGAGCACCTCAAATATGGGGATGAGAACCTATCGTATAAGTAAGCAGAGTCTCGCTTCCCGGGATGAGAACCTATCGTATAAGTAAGCAGAGTCTCGCTTCCCGTTGGGATATAGTAATGGTGGGGGTTGAATTACCCTCTCTCGTACCTCTGTCTGAGGGGTCGTCGCATGAGTCGCTCGTAATAAGGGCTATTATGCGAGGACCACGATGCCCGATTAATTGTCGTGGCGGCCGGGCCATGCCTAGGCTTGTCGGAGTAATTCGTTCGTTTATGGCTATCGCTGAGGTTCAGTTTATGTGTTAGTGCTTCTAACCGCTGAAGGACTTGGGAAAAAAATTTTTCGTTCTGTATGTTCATCATTGCTGCACAGATTCTCGCCTGGGTTTCAACACAAGAATGCATCTCCTTCTCGGTGGGTTTCAAGAGTGTGATGCTTGAAATCAAAGCCCCTGTAATTAATTCAATGATTGGTAAGAATTTATTTCTAGAACATTATATAGGGCTTTCTAAGCAATGCTGTCTTAGCGATTGCTATAATTTTTTTGTATGAAAAAATACAAAATTATCTCTACCATCTTCATCAGTCCCTTTTACACTTTCCAACAATAATTTTCACTGCACGAGCGCACAATTACGGAATATTTCTGAAAAACAGAAACTGGCTTTATTTGTCATTGAAAAAGTTTCATTTCTTTCTCTGATTGAATTTGTCACAATTTTATCGATACAAATTGCAAAGAGGAAACACGAAGAGTTTTGTTACTAACTGTATATTACTTATAGGTTAAAGGCAACATAACAATCAAGAATTGACACTATAAGAGATTTTTTGGGCAAGATTGAGAGCTTAAAATGTCTCAATAACAATTAAAATATTTTTTGAGGAAAGAGCAGTGAAAAGATTTTTGTTAAAGTTCAAGTAAAATTAAAATTAGGAAAAATGTCAGTTCCCCATTTACTTTGAATTTATTTATGACTCTCAGCGGGTAGAATTACATTAGAATGCTTGTCAGTCCCATCTAATTGATTAAAACAATGCCCTATTATCAACAACATTTCAGAATATTGTAGCAACAACGTGGAGATTTTGCAAAATATCTTGTGCTAATAGGGTGTACTAATATATTTAAGATGTTATTCAATATATTAGCAACATTTTAATCATAAAAATATTCTACTGTATCTTGAGCTACTTGGGACAAAGGTCGGATCTAGGAATCCCTTAACGGGGGGGGGGGCTACGGTGTAAAAAAATGTTTCCGAGTTAATAATTTCTAATTTTTAAGAACTACTTAACTGAATTAATTATTAATTTTAAATTAACTAATGTTTTATGAATTAAATTTTATTATATAAATTTTAATTACTCTAATATAATTTATTATATATACGCAGGAGTGGATCTAGGAAACCTGCGGAAAAACTATTTTTCGTATTTTCAACTTTTACTCAAAGTTTCGTTCTCTTCACAAGGTTGCCGATTAGTCGCGGCCAATCTCCTTG
Source organism: Araneus ventricosus (assembly GCA_013235015.1). Taxonomy (NCBI): domain Eukaryota; kingdom Metazoa; phylum Arthropoda; class Arachnida; order Araneae; family Araneidae; genus Araneus; species Araneus ventricosus. Next base: position 116,423 of record BGPR01002408.1, on the reverse strand, counting down.
ACTTTTTTTTTACAAAATATGTCAAACACACCTCCAACATTGACTTTTCTACCTTTATGAATGTTACTAAGGGAACCCACTAAGCCTTGTCTATCCTATCGAGGTACGTAAATAACTCCCGAGGCTCTTTAATGTAAATAAACTCCAGGGATGTAGTGATTTTTAAAGAGAAATAAATAACAAAATATTGTGAAAACGTCCTTAAAACAGCGAGATTTTTTTCACCTAGTTTAGAGCGTTCTGGTACTACTTTTAGAGCGTCCCGTCACTGCTTATTTCGCGACTACTCCACTGATAAGCTATTCTCTGCTGTGCTTGTCGTCACAAGAATCGTTCCAAATGTCTGTGAAGAAGGAAAGAAGGACCTATCACATTCTTCAGTGGCGGGGACTCGGGGCGGTGGGGGGAGGTTGCCCTCCCCCCACATTTTTGCAGAAAAAATTAAATTTTTAATTTATTTTAGTGGCCCAAAACCAGGAATTTAAAAAAAGCAACAGTGGAAAGTTAACCAGCCAAAGCACACTGGGAAAGTTAAATAAGTGATCATTGATGCTTGATTTTCAATTAAACCTCTGTTATTAACGAAAATTTGAAGCCGGATATCTTGAAATGCCTAAAAATGAAGAGAACCGTTGAAATTGCTATCAGTGTTACCTGCTTACTCCCCAGTTAAGACGACTCCCTACCTCTTAATGACCACTGGAGAGATAGGTGAAAAAAACGTCTTTGTTCAATCAATATGATTGATAACCGCGGCAACTGTTAAAGGGAAAGTAGCGCTTTTGAAATTATTTAGGCTTTTCCTAGATGCCTAAGTAGTCATCAATGGAATTGTGTACGTTTACACTTGTTTGGAACGCGTTGTCATCAAAATAAGCTCCATAGTGAGCGTCTTCTTTCATTCTGAAATCTTTTTAAAGGTTCCAAAGGAGCCATAAATTACTAGATAGATGATATTGTACTCCGTTGGCCCCCGAGGGGGACCCTCGTAAAGAAACCATACATGGTAGATGGTCACTTACGCTGATACTAATGTGCTTTTTCATGGGAACAAGAATTCTTTATCGTACCTCGAATAGTTCTTTACTAGACTCTAATCAGTTCAGAATGCACCTTAGTGTGGAGAGTTCGTACGTGATTTTGGAGCTGTTGGAAACGAAAAGAAAAGCTTTAAGAGTAAAAAGCACGCTCAGTTAAGGTAGGACGCATTTTAACATTATCCCCTGTATATGATGATTTTAAGCACAAATCAACAGTCAATCTAAACTGCTGACTGAACGTTAGCTCTCCTCATTTTAAAAGGGAATTAATGGCGCTGTTGTCCCATAACCATTATGAAATTAACATAATCTACCTCGATTGTACAAATTTTGTAGTGCCAGTGGCGTAGCGACCGGGGACAAGGGGGAGTATAGATGCCCTGGCGCCAGTCTTAGGGGCGTCATGGAGACAAAACATTAGTGCGCTTATGTCACTTTTTAAAGAGAAATATCTCTGAAGGGCGAAAAAATAATGCCATGCCCTAGGTGCTATTTACCCTTGCTAAACCACTGATGGCGACTGGGGCGGAAAAAAATCAAATTGCCCCAGGCGCCACCTACCTTTGATACGCCACTGCTAAATGAAAGGTTATTTTTTTATAACGAGAAGCACTTCTTTTTTCAATATGTTCATCGAAATTTATTATTTTTTACCAACAGAAAATAAATAAATCTTGAAACAATTTGTATGTTCAGTCTGGCTTTAATCCTTTTGTTTGAACTTTCTTGTTTTAATGGCGATACTGAAATCTATAATCACAGCTTTAATAATATTGGAGTAAATCTCTGTATCAAGCATCTCCAATGGTAAGGATCAAATTAAATTGAATTGAATTCGTGTCCCGCATAACTAAACTTTTTAGGATGTTAACAAATCAAATAATCGAAAAATATTAAAGAAAATTAAACATAGGTCACGTATCATAAGTTTTCTCTGTTGTTTAAAGTATCTGTTACGAAAGATACTCTGCGCTTTGTGGTCGATCTTGCTTTAATTTACGTTTTCTTAACATGATAACAGGCTCGCATACTATCTGTAATTTGCTTGATACAAAAATCATGCAAGCAGATGAGTGATGCATAGAATGCAACGCATTACTGGACCGATCGTTGGGCCTAGATCTACAAAATTTGACACGTAATTACGTCTTAGGTAGTACTTGCTCACTGAAAAACGGTTTTTAAAATTTTTATTAGGTTTTTAATTAAGTAAAAATTAATCGAAATTTTAACCTTTTTCCTCGGTAACTTCAGAGCATAATACTGCACCTAAATTATCTTTACACTACCATAAAATTTTAAAAATTAGCTTCAATTTGGGTCAAGCATCTCCATTCAATTTTTATTTAACTTTAAACAAAATTTGTAACAATGCTCCTTATTGTTGTAATGACATTCAAGCCTATTTTATTGTTTCATCAAATCTTTCATTCAGGTCATTTCATTCAAACGTCCTTCATTTGGTGTGGCGCGGAAGTTTGGAGAGGGGGTGTCAGCTCAGGCTTCGTGCTCGTCATGTGACAGAGGTTCAAAATTACGCAGTCCGTCCCAAAATAGCCCTCGTGTTGCTTCAAACTAAACTAAACTGTATCTGAGTCTGAGATGCGCTGTTTCTTTTTCTTCTATAATTTGAACCATGTCACCACAAGCGAACGGATCAGTGGCGAATCCAGGGGAGGGGCTGTCGGGTTGCAGCCCCCCCCCCGAGCTAACCCAAAATTTTTGATTTAATTTAAAATCACTACAATTGTTTGATCTTAATTTTCATTTTAAAAGAATAGTAATAAAATCGTGACAATAGTGCTTTCTAACTTGACAGACTCGAAAATTTTCCTACTTTTCTAGTCATTCCACTTGCGCTTGTAGCGTTGGCGCGGTCGAAAATATTTTTTGGCCAGCTATTTCACTGTATTAAATTATCGAAAGTATTGTAGTGTTCTTTATTATTCTTATTGTCAGGAGAAGAAAGCCTGTAAAGTTAAAGTGTTTGGGTTTATATAAGCCATGAGGTGTGACATTCGTCACTACGATACAAAATTTTTATGACCTCAGCCCCCCTCCCCCCAGACCCGAATCCTGGATTCGCCACTGGAACGGATTAATCTTTCCTTTGATACTATAAACCAAAAACTCGTACATCTCCGCCATACCTTTCGAGAGAGACTCAGTTCACAATTAACAGCCAGATGAACCGCCACATCTAATTACATTCCCTTTAAGGGCAACTTAACTCGCCTAATCTGGTCTTATTTACATACTCATTGGTGAAAGGCGAGGGGAAAGTTTGCATCTTAAAACTGATGCAAATTAGTCATGAATTATTCCTAGTAGTCTTCTTAAGTTTACGTTTGTCGTATTCTTTTGAGAGGTGATGCAAACAAAAACTGTTCACCGGAGATTTGCTTATCTCAACTGAAGTAGCGTCCACTGAGGAGGATAATCAATATTTCCTTCAGGATTGCGAAGGCAAGGTTTAAGTCGTGATATACAAGGATGTCGAAAGTTATTTCTGATGAAAAATGCACGAGGGAAATACCAATTCTTTTCAAGATGTCCGAGATTGGATTTCTTCATCTGTTAAGATCCAGTTTCGGGTGTGGAATTTTTAATACAATTTATTGCTCTACTAATAATAAAAGAGAATGTGTGTGTCTGAGTGTTGGACCCCTACAGGGCAGACCGCTAGATCTAGAGCTAAGAAATTTGGCACAAACATACTTTGGAGGGTAGGAATGTGCACCTCGGAGCAGTTTTTGTGAAATTTTAATTATAATTTTAATTAATTAAAAATTAAGAAAAATTTTGGCTGATGAAAATGATTTTTACATCATCTGAAAGCGCAAAAAATTACCTTTCCAATTATATCAATTAAATTGCCGTACAATGTTTTCCTGAATTTTAATAAATTTTAAAAAATATTTTTGGAATAATTTACAACAATGCTTTTCATTGTTGCAACGCAATTCAAACCGTTTTCATTGTTTAAATAAATATTTAATTGCGTGTTTCTCTTTCATTGTTGAAAGCTAAAGTTATATCATAATACATTTTGCTTTCATATTTTATTTCATCAAAAGTTTTGAGGAATCTGTAAACCAAGCTCTCTGAGTTATTAGGTTTATGAAGAAATATATCCAGTAAGCTGAATGATTATGGATGCTATGTTTTAATTCTCTTTCAGTATGTTTTAATTCAGCAAACATGCCGCTGGCCTTAAAATGTGTTGCGCCATTTTAATGTTGAAATTAAATGCATATTAGGTACATGAAGAAATATTTCCAGTAAGCTGAATGATTATGGATTAGATGTTACATGCCATGGTCAGTTATTTGGCTCTATTAGGGACATTTATGTAGACAATGAACAGAAGAGGTGCAAGGCTACTAAAAGAACATGGATTAAATATCTACTGCGCTCTGCTTAAGTTATTAAGGGAACAATGAATATAAAATGATGCAAGATTCAATCAAAATTATAATCAAGGCTAACAAGCTGGTCGCCGAAGGCGACTAGTATATAATAAATCGCGATGTTTAACAGAATTTGACACTGAAGCTTTAGAATTTCTCTAACACTGAAAAATATTGAACGTCAATTTGATGCTTTTTTTAAAAAATAACAATGCGGTTTTATTACAGGCTTTTATTTAGTTTGACTTGTTTCATGTTCGCGACGATGGAATTTTGTATAATTGATTTTTCCCTCACTTAATAATGCGCTAGATTTATCAAATTCTTTCTGATGACAATACAATATTTTTATATTTTTAGAATATTGTTAATCAATTATTTGCTTAATTTTATTTTGTTTTCATTTATTGTGAATCTGTTACTGTGAAAGACCGAAATTGGATAATGTCAACTTTCACCGGTGAAAGTTGACATTCACCGGTGACATGACGATGTGAATGTTGACATTCACCGGTGACATGACGATGTGAATGTTGACATTCATCGGTGACATGACTATGCGAATGTTGACATTCACCGGTGAAAGTCGACATTCTCCAAATTTCGGTCTTTCACAGTAACAAATCTACCATCTGAGAGTTATTTTGAGGAAAATGATTACAAGATCTCATAATAATTATAATAGTGGGGAGTAAAAATATATTAAAGACTTCAGAGTAAAAAAATAAAAGATTATTTTTCCGAAGCACGCTTTTCTTATTGTATTAAGATGTAGAAAATAATTTTTTATCACAAATCTAAAGATTAAAGCAAAAATCGAAAAAGTATCAGCCATTGAAACCAATGGGAAAATAAAGCAACAGAGGATACCAAAAGGAAGAAGATTCTTAAAAATTCATTAAAAATTAAAATATGTTGTAAATATAATTAAAATTCTAATTTACTCATTATTTGTATCAGCTTCTCATACTTTTGAATTCGATGTTTTGCCTTCCAGATTTTTTATAAAAAATATTTTTAGATCCTCATTTGAACACTGTAACATTGACTCCGTTTCCCGATGACAGAATACATTTTAGTACACTAATAAAAGGATGTCTTTTAAAACTTTTTTTATATTCGTTTTTAAAAATATAGTTTTGAAGAATTTCCAGCTACAATTAACCCCTTGCCATACGATTTTATTAAACCTCCTAATAAGATGCCACCACCATTTGGGATACATTTATTATTTCAATCTATTGAAGATGGTAAAGGATATTTCAGACATTTAAGCGTGTCCAAGTGCTTTTTGTGTTTAAAATTAATTGCTATGTTATACGGATTTAAATAGCAAAAATTAGGTAATTTGATGCACGTGTCAGAGGCGTCATTGTATGTTAAGGGACTAATGTTATTTATTTGGAAATGTTTCTGAGAAACTTCTCTTCTATCAAATTATCCTTTATAATAATTACCTGCAAAATTAGCAAAATACTGAATTTTAGAATAGAAAAAAAAACACGCAAAAAGGCAGAAGGAAGAAAATCGAAAATATTTATTTGAAAAACATTATTGCAAAAAAATAAACATTTCAAAAGTCTTTTTCCATGGAATATTAAGTTATAAAAAGTATGCAAAGTTTATAATGTACTATATATATATTAATTAGAAATCAGGCAATCAAAATTACTTCACAGTTCTCCAAATGCAAAATTGTCCTCGATTAAACAATTATTAAGGAAGATGATATTTCAGAAAGTGTTAAATGAAAGCTGTCAGGAGAGTCCAAAGTTCACAGAACTGACCTTGCCATCCTCGGTCATTATCTCGAGTCCAACAGCCAACTGCCAAACAAACAAATAACAACCAAAGAAACTTGGTGAACAGTTTCTTAAGTAAAAGAGGTATCTAATCAACAACAATACCGGAAGGAGTCAGAGGAAATACTCGAAAAAAATTCTGTCGTTCTTTTAATTATTCTTGCCATCTTCTGTGGATTCCACGGTTCAGCAGCCCTCAGCCCGCTGCCAAACGAGGTACTGAATCAGAAAGAATATATTTGTTTCCTGTGCGTCAGACTTTTCAAATAAGCAAAGATACAAGAAAACACAGAGGAATATCATCTGTAAGAGGAGGTCATTCTTTTAATTGTTTTTGACATCTTCTGTGAATTCCCCGGTTCAGAAACTCTCATCCCCCTACCAAACAAGGTACTGCATCAGAAAGTGTATATTGGTTTCTTGTGCGTCAACTTTTCAAATAAGCAGTGATACAAGAAAACATATAGAAACAGCATCTGTATTAGGCGGTTATTATTTTAATTGTTCTTGCCATCTTCTGTGATTCCCCAGTTTAGAAGCTCTCAGCCCGCTGCCGAACAAGGTACTGCATCAGAAGCAATACATTAGTTTCTTTTGCGTCTTATCTTTCAAATAAGCAACGGCACAGGAAAGCACCAGAGGGAAAGGATCTATATTTGTCTGTCGTTCATCATTTGTTTTTTCTGTTTTTTGTGAATTCTTCAATTCAGCTACTCTCAGACCACTGCCAACAATCAGAAGGAACACATTAGTTTCTTTGTGAAATCTTTCGAATGAGTCATGGTATAGGACATCGGCAATGGAAATAAATATTTAATCGTCACCATTCATTGAATTGTTCCTTAAAACTTCTGTGAATTCCCCGGATCAGCAGCTCTCAGCCTGCTATGAGACAAAGTACTGGCATAAGTAGGAACACATTAAGTTGTTTCAAGTGCGTCAAATGTTTCGAATAAGCAAGTTGTCAATGGAAATTAATGTTTAAACGCCCATCATTCAATGTTCTTTCAATTTCCTGTGAATTCCCCAGTTTAGTAGTTCTCAGCCAACTGCCAAACAAGGTACTGTCATCAGAAGGAAAACATTAAATAGTTTCTTGCGAGTCAAATTTTTCATATAAGTAATGCTACACAAAGTCTTCAATGGAAATAAATGTTTAAACGTCCATGATTCATTAAATTGTTCTTTAAATCTTCTGTGAATACCCCAGTTTAGTAGTTCTCAGCCCACTGCCAATAAGGTATTGGAATCAGAAAGGACACATTAAGTTGTTTTTAGTGCCTCAAATATTTCGAATAAGTAAGTCGTCAATGCAAATAAATGTTTAAACGACCATTATTCTTTGGATTTTTCTTTCAATCGTCTGTGAATTCCTCTGTTTAGCAATCTCAGCCCGCTGCCAAACAAGGTACTCACATCAGAAGGAACACATTAGTTTTTTGTGCTTCAAATCTTTCAAATAAACAATAGCGCAGGAAATCGTCAATGGAAATATTCATTGAATTGTTTTTTCAGTCTTCGGTGATTTCCAAGTTCAGCAGCTCTCAGGCAACTACTAAACAAGGTCTTGCATACGAAGATTTTAATTTTGTAACATTTAGGCGTGCATTTGAGCTTTGATTTCCAAAGCCCTGCAAAGCAAGTAAACGTCTTTATCAAAGAAGGTTGGAATGTCGGTAGGTTTGGCCATTTCATAGTTTTTAGGAAACTCTAGTTTTGCCTTTATGCCAAGTGTTTTGCAGAAACTCCATACTTTTGGGTTGCGAACAGTAGGCACTGGTGTTTGAACAATATTGTCCTTCTTAGCATCCAAACTATTTGCTAATTCTGCTTTTATATACAAAGCTTCGCAAAACAGACAAATTGAGCGATTACATACAATGGGAATTATGGGTTGCTTCATAAGATCGTGCTCTGGCTTTTCATCAGTGATCTCATCTTTGCATACCATCATTGACTTGGCATATTTAAACAATTCCATCGACAAGGCATATCCCATTATAGGAAGCACAAAAATGTACTCGCCGTAAGCAGCAACCATTACAGAGCACAACAAAATCTGCAGATAAACTGCTACATATATAAAGACATCCATAACATTTTGTTTTGAAAACTCAAAATGCTCTTCAAAAAATTTCGCAGCAAACTACTCAGGCAGCTCACTCACAAACAGTTGTAAAATGTATCATTATTTGATTAATCTAGCATTATTGCAAATATTCTCTTTTATGGACCATTGTTAAAACACTTTTATTTCTTTAAACAATGCAAAATAACAACGTTATATTTCGTGTTTTATAGTTCAATAAAGCCACGATTATTGATATTTTTCAATAGTATACGATTGAACAACGGGAAATTTATCTTCAACAATGACTGTTCAGACATTTTTAATAGTTTAGTTAGATCCCGATCTGGGACTGTTTGAGATCTATACTGGGGTGAATCTTGCCATTTTGATTCGTGGTCAGTTGGCAAGGCGGTTTCTAAAGAAATACTCTTCTGGGCTGTGGCGTAGCTACCGCGGGGGAAAGAGGGGTATGATGCCCCGGGGGTCAGATTTAGAGGGCTTCATGGAGTCAAAACATTAATGAGTTTATATTATTTTTAAATTAAAATATGATGAGAGGTCTTGAAAATAAACCATGCCCCGGACATCATTTACGTTCACTAGGCTACTGATGACGACTGAAATAAAACAAATCATATCATGATCTTAGCGCCACGTCTCCCAATTCGACACTGGGCATGCTCACAAAATTTAATGCGTTTATGTCACTTTTTAAGTCATACGATGAGGGGGCAAAAAATACCATGCCCCGCGCGTTGTTTACACATGCGAAGCCACTGGTGATGACGGGCGGGGGCGAAAAACCATACCCTCGATACGCCACTGCATAGTGAGTGCGTGGCAGTAGCGCCAAAGTCTTCCCTATAGGCGACTTTCGGTATTTTTTTTTCGGAAATCATCTCCCCATGTCTTCCGCAGTCTGTATATGAAATTTGGTTTCATTTCGTTCATAGTTTTTGCTGCAGATGCCTCCAAACAGGGAAAGTTATTTTATGGCCACCCTGTTTCATTGTCGTTATGGATTGCACTCTTCGATGGTATAAATCTGGAAATTCACGGTTACTCCATACCGCACAAATAGCATGGCAGCATTCCACGGAGTTCATGCCTCAGCCTTTGATGGTGAGGTTGGTTCGAATTGGTTTAACTTTGGTTAACCTCGCTATGTATGCATACGACAGCACAGAGAGTGGTCCTATTTTGTAGCCCAAGGTAATAGCAACTGAAAGATGTAAAAATTTTGTTTTTTGGTTTGCTTGTTCTGGAGTTATGGAGTTTTAAAGATTTCCGTGTAGTCCTCAACTAGGCTTAGAACAGCTTCGGCAGTCACCGTTGCCCGAGGCAAAATTTCAGAATAAATTGAAGGAATTGGATGATTTTTGTGCTACTAAATAAGGGAAGACTTTCGGAGTCAACTTACAAACAGAATTGGCTAATTTATTTAAATATTTTGTAGAAACAATTGTTAATCAATGGAAACAGTGTATAGAGTCTGGATCTAAGATTTCTGATTTGGAGAATAGAATCTTGGACAATGATGTGTTGAATCAAAACCTTAAGATTAAAGACTTAGAGAAAAGTAACGCTGTTCTTGTTGGCAAAGTCCTAGAGAACGAGAATGTTAACGATTTTATGAAAGGCATTTGTCAGGAAAATATGAAGCTTTTTGACAAAATTAAGGCTTTATGCCAACCTAAGGAACCGTTACCTTCTTTTTTCGGAAATGATGGCCAGGGATAAAACAGAGAGTAAAATTAAGATCTTACCACCTATGACCTCCAAAACCGAGGTTCTCATAGTAAGGCCTAAGGGAGAAAGTACCTATGAGGCCACCAGGAATAAATTAAATGCTGAGTTAGTGTTGAAGAATCTTCCAGTAAAGATAAAGAAATTAAATAAAATTTCGAAGAGCGGCTTTGCCGTCGAGACCGACTCAGATAAAAATATTGATCGGCTGATCGAAACTTTTAAAAAGAGCGATGTATTGAATAAGAGTTTTGATTTTAGTAAGCCTCGTAAGAGGCATCCTCAATTCATCTTGTTGGGGTAGATGCCGTGGTTTCAAAGGAGGAACTAATTGAGGGTTTGGCTATCAAGAACGATAAATTGGTAGAAAGTGTTGGTGGCGATAGACTTTTCAAGTCAATTTTCTCATAAGGAACAAGAAAAGCGTAAATTGGGTGATCACACAACCCGAAGATTCAATCACAATTGACCCGAAGATTTATGATGGTGTTATGAAGGATCGTGGTCTTTTTTTCGACTGGAGTCTTTACCGTGTGGATGATTTCCACTCAGTTAGATATTGTACGAAATGTGTCCAGCTTGGCCATTCCAAAGGACATTGTATAAATGATCCTGTATGTAATAGATGTGGTGGGGAACATGACCCAAGGCCGTGCAACCACCCATTTCAATGTATTAATTGTAAAATTTATAATGTAAATTTTTTCTGTAAACTGACATTGGCAGCAGAGAGTGTCCCCAATACATCAAGGCCATTAATAATACTATTAAGCATACTGATTATGACCCTGCTTAGAGAGCTACAAATAAATGTGAATCATTCTTTGCCGGCACACAGTCATGCTTTTGTGGTTGCCGGGGAACAATTGATTGATTTTTTGTGTTTGCAGGACCCCTATTTGGGTAATAATAACAGCCCTTCCTCGATGGGAGAGGATATCGTTCGTATGCGTCTCAAAACAATAAGGCATTATTGTTTTGTCTAAATCCTAATTTCAAAATTCATGTTTGCTATAGTTCTTCCCATATAATAGGGGTTCTGGCAGAAATTGAAAATATCCCCCTGGATCCGCCCTTACTTGGGATGTAGGCAGTTTTTGATCTCTCCTGATGTTACATGTTATTGTTCCTACGTACCACGGTAGATTACATTACAAATCATACTATTCATTCATGCAAGTGAACTTGAATAATGCTTAAAGCACATTTTATGCTCATCTCAAACTATTCACCAAATAAAATTTGTTCGATTCTGTAAAAGTCTAAATTAAAAGTTCACTAGTCCGAATATTTCTGTGGAGGTGCTAAGTGAATTTTTCTCACAGCGCGGAACTCACTACGTTGCCATTACCTCTGGTTTATCCGTTCAATTGTGAACCGATTCTATAAAATATACGTAAATCGCTCTAGCCAATGAGAGTATTGAATCTATAGTAGTCATCTTGCTATACTTAACCGCTTTACTCACATTAGCTGTTTGCAGACGTTAGTCTTCCGATTGGGGAGGGTAGGGGGAAAATTAACATTTTTTTTCCTTTTCACATTCATTATCAGTTGCACCTGCTTCGAAATTCATTTTTTGCGAAGATAGTATACTATCCCTGATAACTTTCTAATATAACAACAGTGCTATATAAATCAAAGCAAATACTAGTAGTTTTTAATTAAGTTTGAATTAATTTTTCACTAATTAATTTATAGTTAATATCTTTGTTAAATTTTGTTAATTATAACTGTCAAATACTAGTAGGATTTTCCCTGATAAATACGATGCAATGATAACATGAAAATTTATAAAGAAAGAGTAGTTCTACTTCTTATCTAGAAAAATGACAGATGTGATTGGTTTATAAAATGTGCATGATCGTGCAATAAACACTGCATTTTTCAGTTTGTTATGGTTTTCCGGCTGTTCAAGTTGACAGAAGTACTTAGAGCTTAGTTTCTACTTGAATGAAATATTTTTCTGAAGAACCATCTGAATATAATGGCTTGGACCAACTTTAAAGTATTGAAAGTAAGTTTTAAAAATATTTTTTCTCTATTTCTATTGATTTTTTTCTCTCTCAAAAATCTGATTATATATCGAATTTAATGCAAAATTTTTCCATTTTTTAAAAAAAAACCTGAAAACAATTTGTTTATGAATGCACATAAACATTCTAATTTCGGATAGTTTAGATTATCTGTTAATGACGAAATTTTCCCTTGAATAATTTTTAAGCTCTTTAGAAAACAATTCAGAATTCTGCTGAAACAATTTAGGTGTTTTTTTTTAATGTTTGAAATTTGTATTCGTATTTTTGCATCTGAATTAAAGAAAACATTTGTTTTCCAGTTAACTCTGTAATAGAGAAATTCATAATGCATCTTCTAATGCTTGAAAAGATTTGACGTGTCCCCTCCCTCTTCCAACCAAATTTCACTTATAGTCGGTTTCTGCTCAATGCAGAATAAGTCTGATGTAACTTCAAACTAATTAAAACTATAATCTGCCCAATGCAGCTCACAATTGTGAATGGGTTCATACACATGTGATATGTCAAATAAAACCCCCACCCTGTGTGTGCGTTCGGGCTATACTGAAAGATTGGTGTCAAAAGTACCTGCATTGGGGCAGAACACAAAATAGCCCCCATTATGAGCAGCTCATGCTATGACCCCCACTCCCATTACAGGGGTACCACCAGTCATCAGAGATGGATCCGAAGAGCCACACCAGCATTTATGTATCCGAGAAGCAAGACTCTGGTTGTTTATATGGTAGGTTCTCATCCGCATATTTGAGATGCTCTTTTAAGTGGAAAAGAATTTACTTCATAGTGTTGTCAATTTCATTTTGGAATCCATTGTGCATCTTGTAGTAAAAGAATGCGACATTTAAGCATATAAAACAGCATGCAATTATATCTTAGATGGAACACCATTAATTTTGCAATGTGACATCTTATGAATTGATACTATTACACTTAGATAATATTTTTACCAAAAACTTCTGTCCAGTAATAACGACTGGAGATTGCACGATGCTTACGTAACATGTTCCCTCCAATACCTTTCCAAGAATCAGAACTTTACAAAATACACACTTTGCTTCACAGTCCAATGTCACAGGCAGTTTGCTCTAGCTTTATCTCTATTGTCCAATAATGTTCCTTTTGTGATTAGCAGAATTTAATGAACATTTGATATCTCTTCTATCTAATTATACTAAAAAAAACTAATCTTTAAGTAAGTATTGAACAAATATTTTAGAGATGCATAATTTACTCTCTCCATTCCCAATTGAGTCTGTTAGAGAAACTTAAATATTTGTTTGATGCAGTATGGCTAACATTATGACTCTTGCACCATAAAATCCCAAACCAAATCCAGTTGATCCTGAAGCACAGGCTTAAAAATTAACCATAAGAAATGTTTATTATCCTCCTGATAATATTTTGATAATTGATGCAAGTAAAATCAAATGAAAACAAAAATATTATGTATTAAATTGGAAGAGCTTTTTCTCATATGAATCATTATCATCCATGACTCAATAATGCAAGTGGATCCTCCTCTTCTGAATGAGTTTATTCCATCTTGAACTCTTTTCAGTGACATTTCTTCAATTAATGATCTAATAATATTAAAATCCCTATCAGCATAGTCAATCTGTATAATTTTAGGCCTTCCTCTAGGATGCTTTTTTATTGGTTTTTGTAAAAAAGATCTTTCTAGGAGTACACTTTGCTGGTATGCAAATAACATGACCTGCCTATCTCATCCTTCACACTTTTATAAATATCAATATTAATAATACCAATATTCTTTTAACACCCATATAGCTCATAATTATATCTTGTTCACCTCACACCAGCCAACTCTATTCTGTGATAAATACTTCTCAAATTTTTCATTCTAAAACAACCAAAAGGTATTCATGTCTCTGGGTCATGGCCCAATTCTCTCGTGATGAGGAGGAAAATAATAGGCAGAGGAAGAAAGTAAAAAGAGAGAGTGCAGATGCTGGTTCATTACCACTGATAGTCTGCCAACTTTGTTGTATGATTTCGGAATCAGAAATAACATTCCCCTGGTATGATTTCGGAATCAGAAATAACATTCCCCTGGTATGATTTTGGAATCAGAAATAACATTCCCCTGGTATGATTTCGGAATCAGAAATAACATTCCCCTGGTATATATATTATTTTGACATAATCACCAAGCAAGTTTGTTCAGAATTCAAAAGTAGGACCAGTTATATTTTGAAGTGTAAGTTTTTGTTTTATGTTTACCATGTATTTTAAAGTTCAGTGAATATATAAAAAAAAACATTTCTCTCTCTCATTTTTAGGATTTGATTAACAAATGATTTTTTCACCATTTGTATCAGATCATTCCAATCAGAACTGTTGGAATGGGGGAAAAATCTAAAAATGTTATGAAAACAGGGAAAATAAAGTTTTGAAAGAATTCCAAGATATGCTTGCAGTTCTTGTGTTTCAATAAACAAGCTGTCAGTGATTCTAACTTAGTTAGTTATTACATTCTAATTTTCACACTTTTATTTCAGTTGCCTGATTCAGCTTATTACTTGCCAAACTTCATTACATCTAATGAAGAAAGTCAACTTTTAGAGAAGATATATGCTTCTCCAAAGCCTAAGTGGAAAACTCTGTCCAACAGGAGATTACAAAATTGGGGTAAAGGATCGCTAAAAATGTGTTATATTTCTTTATTTTATAACAGTTTCATATTATTAGTGCAAGATTTTTTAATTTCAGGATGGTAGTTTATTTGTAAAGTATAAAAAAAAATGGAAAAAAATGAGCTACATTTTTCGTATTAAATAGTTTAATTATGTATAGAAGTAAAATTTCAGTCTTCAAAGAAATTTCTGTTTCTGATCTTTTCAGGCAAAGTATGAAATGATTAAAATTTCACACATTTCCTAGGCATTCTACACTATGACAGGTGACAAACCGGCAAAGTGTGAAATGCATCGTCGATTCGATTTTATAAGAAGTAAAATTAAGTGCAATTCAAAATAAAATTTTTCTTTCTTGATGCAACAAGTGGGTTCATATTTTATTTTTTCTTTAATAAGAAAGGCATAAATTTTGTTTTGTATAATTTTACTTTTCCTTTAGATATCTTGAATAAAAGATTTTTAATGGTATTATTCCTTTATTACTTTTTCTAAATAACAATAGTATTTTTCTAGAATGCACGTCTTTTAAATAAAAGCCTTAGCAAAAACTTTACCTAACATACTTTTCCAGACAGCACTTTTCATTCTATAGGAGGCCTAGGCATTACATACAATGTCTAGGGAAAGTATAAAACATATTCAAATAATTATCATATTTCATACTTTGCCTAAAAATGCGTTATAGAATGCCAGTGTTTTATACAATGCCGGCAACCTATTGTTCTACTTTAATGCTTTTACTGACTATTTCTAATTTCTTTTATATTTAAATTCCATTAAAAATCTTTTTAAAATGAATATTATTTTGTAAATTTATTTCAGGTGGCCTTCCTCATCCAAAAGGAATGATTCAAGAAAAATTACCTGAAGTAAAAATTTTATGCATATAATTTTGTGTGGTTACTTTTGTAAATAAGAAACGCCTCTTATTATTTATCTTGAATTGTAAAAAAGTTTTATTTACGAATTATTTTATAGACGAAAATATTTTATAAATAACATATCAAAGGACCAACTTAAAAATTTATTATGTATACTTATTTGTCTCGTTAAATTAAAAAATAAAAGAATCCAGTGAAAAATAGTAAAGCATGCTTGTTCCAACTGATTGAATTTTGCGAATTTTAATGAAAATTAAGATTAAAACTTATCTAATGGCCCTTATTCAATCTGTCATGTGATATATTGCAGTTGGTTAGACTTTCAAACTACATAAAGGTTTTAGTAGAGAATCTAAAATCCATAAAATTGTAGTTGCTGTTTTAATTGCATAACTGTCTTGAATATGCTATGATTGTTAGATAGACTACAGGATGATAACTTCTTAGATAGAATTTTTGAAAACTTTACAAAAGTAATTTCAGTTAGAGATGGTGAAAAAAATCCATTGCATCCAAGTTTCTGTATTTTCATATGTTCACTACCATGTTATAGCAGCAATGAAAGGGGCATATTAAAAACAAAAATATCAGAAGACAAATTTATTTACAGTATATGAAACAAATTTAAAATGAAAGAAAAATATATACAGTGTGTGATAAATATCTTTAAATCACGCTCAATGTGTATACATACATGCAATAGCACAAAATCAATTAAAAAAACCCTTGAAAATGGGATTTCTAACAAATGTTTGCTGGATTCCTAGTTTTTTAAAAGTCTTCACAATGAATGGGCATTATTCACTGATACACATCTTCATCTTGATTAAATTTGGCAAAATAAAAAAGTCTTTTGTTTTGTCTTCCAGTTGGGATCGCTTCCATTTTCTTCTTCATATAAATTGTAATTTTTAGAATTTCAAAACTATTTATTTTATTGTAAAACCCTATAGTAATACTTATATACAAATTCAAGAGGCCAAAAATTATTAATTGTTACATACCACTTTTGCTGTAACGGTTGTTTGATTGTATGAATGAATATACATTTAAATCATGTCAGGAACAAAAGAAAATAAATTAAGGAAAATTCATGTATTTAATAAATTTTTTTTTCTTAATTCGGTCTTTTGTACTTAATCATATTTTAATAATTTATGTTTCATTAAAAAAAGAAGTAATTAAAAAAAAGAGTAGCTCATAAAATAATATCCTTTTACAGAGTTTGAAACAACTGTCACAAATAAATGGAAGAGGGAAGTGACAAATGCATGAGACATTAAAAAAATACAAAGAAACCAATTACAGGGATGAGATTCTTCCGCTTTTTCACGAATTTCTGCTTTTTTGTTATTTTGGAGATATTTCGCTTTTTTTCCTCTCAAAATTTCATTCCCCCCTTTTTTTCCGGATTTCCATTTTTTTTCCTCCGCAAAAATTTACTTTTTCTTCCGAAAATTTCGCTTTTACACAAGGAAAAGAAACCTTTCTAACCTCCATTTTTGAAAAAAAATTCTGGGAAAATATGCTCGACCATGCAGCTTAACTCCACCAGCTAGGAAACTAGCTGATTCATCTTCTATTAACGAATCAACATTATATCGGCAAGCTCTACAAGGATGAACATTCCAACATATTCTGTGCCATTCAAAGTATTAAGTACCACCTTTTTGCAGAAAACAAAACCTCTGTGGCATATTTTGAAAAAAAAAAAAAATGATGGACATGTTGAAAAAAATTGGTTGAAAACTTAAGGTCATCTTGTAGGGTGTACCAAGATGAAGAAATAATAATAATAAAAAAAAATGCAACAAAAACAAATAAACTACATAAAAAAAAAAAGAGAAACTCCTGTCAAAAGAGGTATTCCGTCTTGTGCCCAATAAACTGTAAAATAGCTGTCGTGGCTACAAGGCACAGGGCAGTGTTCTGTCAAAAGAGATAGCTAAAAAGCTGTGTGCAAGTGCAGCAAAAAAGCAGAGAATAAGACATAAAAAAAAGCTTCTCAAAGTAAAAAATAAAACCGATTACCTAAGCATTCTAGAGATAATGTAGTCCCAACAACTATACCAGTAATTAAACAAAGAGATACTAATGAAGACTGTGCAAAAACTTTAGCCTCTACTAAAAATAAACTTGCAGAGGATGCAAACACATCCTTTATTGAAGAAAAATCTGTTAAGATAGGAGCCCTCCAAAACAAGGGGTGAAGCGTGTTAATGGAGATCTGTTACCAACAAAAGCCACACAAATAAAAAAACGAAAGAAAACCATTTCTTTAACAATTAAGGAAATGTTTCAAAGGGTTTCAAATAACAATAGTGCTAAATGAATCTGTCATTGTAACTGTACAATTTTTCGACCCCTCTCAGTTTATAAGGTGCAAAATCATTGTGCTGTTACTTTTGCAAAAAAGTATAAAAATAAAAGAAATAAAACAGAATTCAGTATATGATACATTATTTTAATTTATAAAGAGCTTACTTTACACAAAAGCTCTAAATGTATAAAGAGCACTTTACACAATTGCATGAAGCAAAAGAAATTATTTGTTCTTGTTTTTATTTATTTTTTAGCTAACTTTTATCAAAAGGCTATTAAATATAATTCTTCTCAGACTTCTGTTGGGTGAATGTTGCATCTCAGTGATGCATAGGTGGTAAATATGTTTTAATGTCTAATTTTGTATTTTCTGATGCCAATGATGATGTGTTAAACTTGTTTGTTAACTTTTAATGTGAATGATTTAATAATAATTTAATATTCTTTTTCTCATTTATATATACTGAATTATAAATAATTAAGTTATTAATTATTATAGTGTAATATTTTCATCATGTTCTGATGTTTTACTTCTTAAAACATCTTTCGCATATAAATTATGGTACACATATTTTGCTCGCGTATGATTTCAGTCTTTTTGCTTTTTCGCCAATCTCATCCCTGCAATTAATTCCATATTTCATTAAATACTGAGCATGTAAACAATCATTAAATACTGGCATCTTAAAACTAATAATTTGAACTGAAGATATCAATGCTCTTTAAATTAGTTAAAATTTTATGCATTTTACATACATAAAAAAGAAAGCAATGATTCATCTGAAATACAACTTTTCAAAATAATTTTTTTTTAAAATTTTCACAGTGGCTCTTAAGTTATGTAGACAAAGTTGGAACTCTAGGGATATTCAAAGATAAGTTACCAAACCATGTCTTAATAAATGAATATTTGCCGGGACAAGGGATCATGGTAAGTACCTAATTGGCATTGTATAGATATATATAAAGATTCAGAATGTTCTTTTCTTAACTTTCTTGTATATTCCCACACAAAATTGTTTTTCATATAATACAGACCACGGTAATGATGAATACTACTACAATTACATCTAACTACAATAAGTAAAAACTTATATTTGAAAGATATTATTAAAGGCCTTTACAACATTGAAAAGGCCCATCTTAACAAACTTGAGCTCCCTGGGCTAGAATAATTTGGTGCCCCATTAGAACTGTAAGTAGAAATTTGAGAACCAATGGCCCAACGAAAAGACCTACATAAAAAAAGTCACCTGCACTCTGATTAACACCTTACAATTTTGCAAATTAGTGCCTTTTCAAAATAGGATTTTGCAAGTCAGCTTCCATAATGTAGATAGCTTGTTATTTGTATTACACGCATAATTTTGGATTTTCTCACTGATTGTTTCTGTATGAATATTTTTTGAAATTATATGCATGTTTTTGTAACATTAAAAAATCTATGGCTGTCTAGTTACAAGCTCCAATAATATCTTTTTTTATTCCAAATTAAATTAAAATCAGTTCAGAAGATTGTTTGGTGCTTTTCGATCAACAGTGCCCCTGACAACGAATGAGAATGCACAATAACCTATAGCAAAGTTGTATTAAAAGTAAAGAAATCAACAGGCAGTTCACAAAGCTAAAAGTATATGTCCATTGCCATACTTTAAGAAGTATTAGTTAGAATCTGGTCTTAAAGTATTCTGATCTGACTGGTGCTTTAAAAAAAGATATGTTGGAACTCCTTCTATATAAATGATAAGCTGTGTCACATTTTTTCCAGAAATTAAAAATGATTTTTTAAATGAAAATCCATAAAAGATGAATTATGGAAATATTAAATGCCATACTTTGATTTTACAATTCTTTTAAGCCATCAAGATCATTTCCCATGTATAACTTGTCCTTCATTTAAAGAAAAATTTCCTTCCTACATTCTAGAACTAATCAATGAGGGTTTAGCTGTTTCAGCTTTTATAAATGTTCATTATCTTTATTACTAAAAGCTGGGAGGCAAATATAATCAGATGAACTATCTATTTAAAGGTGAGAAATAAAAAAGAATATACCAGAAATTAAATGGCGAAGCAGCACTTGTAACAATTAAATTATATTTCTCTTAACTTTTATATTTTACTGCTATTTAATTGTATTTGAAATCCACCAGTAAATTCTTTAGAAGTTTATATATAATAAAAATAAGAAAATGTCAAAAATTCCTGCTGTAATGTAGAAAGAATTTTGTGAAATGTGAAGCATTAATGACTCATCTTCTCCTGGCCATACAGGGACCGTACATTCAGACTTCCCATAGTTAAGAAAAGAACTAGGATATAACGTTCTTGTGCCTTCAAACTCATTGTACAATGCAATGCTAATTACCTTCATATAGCAGTTGCAT
Organism: Araneus ventricosus; assembly: GCA_013235015.1. NCBI lineage: Eukaryota > Metazoa > Arthropoda > Arachnida > Araneae > Araneidae > Araneus > Araneus ventricosus. The sequence goes on along the minus strand of BGPR01002408.1, from coordinate 96,069 downwards.
AATAGCTTTCTTTGATGAAGGAGAGTTTTTTTTTTTAAATTTTATTATGCCTGTGTTTGGACAAGGTGAGTCAGCTATTAGCTGGTGGCTTCAGCATGTCACAGAAGCAAGTTATGCAAGAAATAAAAAGTTGATAAAAGAAATTCACTTTATGATTTTTTTTTCTTTCAGCCTCATGAAGATGGTCCTCTTTTTTATCCAACAATAGCAACTATCAATCTTGGCTCACATACAGTTTTAGATTATTATGAAAAACCTTGTGATTCTGAAAACTTAGATTCAGTAAGTAATAAATATAAGGTGAATATTAATTTTATTTCTTTTCATGATAAAAAAAAACAAAACTGAAAACATATTTTTGAATCAGTAAATTTTTAACTAAATATAAGACGAAAGTTTTGTTAGTTATTAATTCTAAAAATTTGCATCACTTTTAATTTCTGTATACTTACATAATGATGATATTTAAAACTTACTGATTTCTGAATTATACTATTCAGACATTAGATTCCTGAAGATTTGATTTTTAAAATTTAACTGTTTTCAAGATTACTGTTTGAACCCTAATGTATAAAGTTGATTGAAAATAGATGCAAATAGTTATTTGCAAAGATTTTAATTCCTATATAAAATTTATGATTGTAATTTTCCATTTTCCCATCCTTAGGATTACCAAATTAAAAACTGTCGTTATGTTGGATCAATTCTTCTGGAACGTTGCAGCTTGCTTCTTGTTCAAGATGATTTATATACAAAATACCTTCATGGAATAAAAGACATTACAACAGATGTAATTGATGAAAACATTAAAAATTTAAATATGTGCAGCACTGCAAATGCCACAGAAATGTCAAGGCAATCAAGAATTTCATTAACTATAAGGCATGTACCACACACTATTAAAGCAAATCGTATATTTGGAATAAAGTAAGGAAATTTTTTGATGTTGTTAATTTATTGTCATATTAACTTGAAAGTCCTGAATTACTCATAATAGTTTGTTTATAAGATTTGTTTTAAACCAATTAGTTATGAGATCCAGTCAAGATCAAATCATATGAGAGGTTCCTTTATTAGTATCACATGAAATCTGAAATTTTCCTAGAGCTAATGAAATGAATTTAGTGTTATCTAATATGAGGAAACACATGCACACAAACATAATTCATGTATTAAATTTAATAAAGTTAGGAGATTTTGTAAGAAAATTATGTTCAATTTCGTATGATTAAAAAACATTTGTAGTTACAGCATAATCCAACTCTGTTGGTATGCCTGAGTCATGGAAAATATTCATGGTGGGGTGTAGTGGAACATTGTTCCAGCACTGCTTTTTTTTATACAAAAAGTACATAAAAATAAATAGTAAAAACATTTTAAAACAGCACGATTTTTATCACCCAGGGTAGAATGCTCTGGCACTGCTTAATTTGTGACTACACTACATCCATGATACAATTTTGTAGTGAAAATGACTAAAGGTTATTTTAATTTTATATATTGTCATATTATAAAGGATACATTTTTAGTCTCGCACTTTTGCTGCCCATAACGAATTGAGGTAATATTGGTATTTCTTCAAAATCTTTAGAGATCTCCAGTAGCCGATTCCAATTAGAAATCCTGAAAGTGCTTCATAAAGCTTAATTGATTACAGACACACTTCTTTTGATTATGAATCATATCAGCAAACAGACTCTTGCAAAAGAATTTTAAGACCTTGATTGGAAAGATTGTAATTTTAATTTAGTTGTCAATTTTTTTCATATTATTCAGCAAAAGTGATGAAGCAAAGTGAAAGATGAAATTTAAAAATCATTTATATAACTTACATATGTCTTAGGAGTTAAATCTTCATAAATTTTCAGTTACGTAATGAAATTAAATTTCAGCAACATCCAAATCTATTCCCTGGTTATTTCCTCTTTTTTATTCCATAATGTCTGGCAGATTTTTCAACATGGTGACTATTTATGCACAAAATTCAAACTGAATGAACGAGTCAGTTTTCTTAACTTAATTGCTGTTTAGTTAAAATCATTTTTTTAATAATTATAAAAGGTTTTAGTAGTTAGCTTAATATATTATAAAAGTTTATATCAAAGGAACAGTGATCATGTATCTTAATTTAGAAGATTTACATTATAATGAAAAATAAAGAAATGATACATAATGTAACTTCTGCAAATTTATTATACATGTAGTTTTTCCTTTAGCTAATTAATCAACAGACTTATAGAAGAATCAACTGCAAATAATAAATTTAAACTAGGAATTAAATTTAATATTGTTTTGAATGTCAGATTTATTTTTAAAACAGTTTTTTTAACTAACACTGAAATAATCAATGAAGACACCTAGAAAATGTTTTGAAGTATTCAGTTCTATCCAAGTTTATATTATCAGTTTGCAATTTCATTTCTTTTTAATAAAGAAATAAAACTAAGTTTTAAAATGGTAACTATTTTTGTCATTTGATGTTTTTTATCTATGTTTAGCGTGAAAAACAATTTTTTATTTGTTACTTATTTTTAAAATAGTTTTTATAACTATTAATTTTCAATGTTCATATATTTTTTCAGTTAATAATAAATTGTTTTAACAAGTATAATTAATAATCTTTAATATAGTTTTATAACAATTTTTTTGTTATATCATTTTAAAACAAAAAATATCTGCATTATGTTTAAATAAAGATTTTTCATATCTTGCATTTATGAGAAATATTTTGTTGTTGCAATTAGAAGATAAACCAATGTAAAAACAGATTGGTTGTGAACATACGCTATTGAAATAAGATTTGCATATTTTTAGGCATTCAGAAAGATTAAATTTTATTCTTTTTACATTTTAATTAGTTTATTAAGATACTAACAATAGGTATAGAAAGAACAGTTTATTGAATTCAAACACAGAAACAGGTCAATGTAGCAAATTAAATAAATTTCAGGTTGAAAGTGCAGTTACAGTAATAAAATGCTCACATTAAAAATGACTAGTAGGATTCAGATTTAAAAAAAAAAAATGACTAATATGAATAACTATAATGAAGTCATTTTAAGTAAAAAAACAATTATTAAAGTCTAAAGGAACAGTGATTCATTTTACAAATCAATAACAGATCAAATATAAAAAGGTCATATAATTAATAAATGCATGACTAAAAGTAATAAAATAAATACTGGATGGATTTATATAATTCAATAGTTTTGTACACAGTTGCCTTTTATATATATCCCAGTTATATTCCGTAAAAGATCCATCAAAATTTTTATGACTTAAAATCTCGATATCCATTCAAATGCTGAAAAATATAAAAATAATGCCCAAATTGAAAGTTAATTCAAGATATGCAAAACTTTGCATCCACCAACAACATATTTCCTCAATAATACCATACATATATTCTTTTTTGCAGTTATGTCAAAAACAAGTTAATTCTTGTCACAAGTTGTTCAGTGCAATGAAAAGCTTGATATCAATATATTGCAATTTTGTGTATACATAAATGCATTGAAACAATACTTTAACACAATATTGCTTTTAAAGTAAAGAAAAAATTCTGTACAGAGGAATTTGATGAGAATCTTACTTTGAATTTTTAAGTGTCACTTCAAGCATTTATCTAGAGCTTTGGGAGAAGACAAACATATATTTAAGAAACCATTTCTTCTTCACTCATTGTATCTTTCTGGATATACTTTTGAAATGGAATTGTTTTCTTAAAACTTCATTTTCATCAATTTCTTCTTTTGTGCGATTACTTGGGTGATATTTAATGCTGGCTAACAGCCATAACAGAGTTAGTCCTAAAATATAAAACATTTATTAAAGAGAACATCGTCATGACTTTTGTATATTATAATAAAATAAGACATTTAAAAATTTAATACTTTCAGAATTTTGGGGGTTTATTAATATCAATATATTCTATTACTAGCAGTACGCGCACGGCGTTGCCCGTGGAATCAGGACTTTAACAAAATGGAAAAAAAAAGAACTGCCCACAATGACATGAAAAAGTTTTGAAAACAAAATCAAAACAAAAGATACACATTTTTTGATTTTCCTGCTTATTTTTTTTTTTCACGCTACAGTACAGAGTACGTTAATCCAAAACAATATTACAAAATTGGAACGTGAAAATGATTATTATACAGCAAGCAAAATATAAATGAAATCCGAAAATAATAATCGAAGTAATTCATTCAGGTGAAGGTCATGACGTATCCTACGCGTCCGCCAATCAAAATTGGCATCAACGTTCCGAAGAAGTTCCGCTTTTGGAACTCGATCGAGAAAAATAACTCGCAACGGCCCAGAAAAAAATTAATTTAAAAAAAACGATAAAAGATATTTTAACCATTCTTGTTTTAAATCCGACAGAACCGTTCTAGTTATAAGCTGAAAAAAATTGAAATTAATAGTGTTATTAGAAAGTCGGATGCAACAAAGTTAAAATCAAAAGTAACATCTTGATGCCAAAACTGGGTATTTTTTAAAAATTTCTCAAAATTCAGTAAATTACGTTAGAAATTCAAAACTAACTTCATTAGAATGGAAATCGCATGCTCTTTCCGATGGTGTATATATTTTTATCGTAAACTTATTCGTAACTATTCTATTGAGAAATTAGTGTGAAAAATCAACCAAAACAACACAAAACATTAAATAAAAAAAATTCTAGATTAAAATTTAAAATTTCGGCTTCGAGGTGCATTCAGTCACCATTACGACTACCTGTGTACCAAATTTCATGGCTGTAAGTGCGATAGATTCGTCTGGACATCGCCGACAAACACACACACACACACGCACACACACAAACATTGCCTTTTATAAGTATAGATAAATTCTATGTACATGACCTTGAATATTATTTGCCTTTGGATCAATTCTATTTTTTTCCATAATCATATGATATAAGCATGCATTTATTTCATTAGATATTTACAAAATTTCATTTTTATACTTCTTGTATAATTGAGTTTATTTTGATTAAGATAGGATGGACATTTTTTTTATGCTTTCAAACGCAAAAAATGTCAATTCATAACTTCCTGTTTTAAGTAATTTATGAGTTACTGGAAGGAACATAATATATAATGTTGTTTTTCTTTAATTTCACTCACTAAATTGTACTATAGCAAATTATAAAATATCTGGATAAAACTACTGTAAAAGCAAAAAATACTGTAAAAGTTTTGCAAAATATTCAATATATTTAATAAGTATAGAAAGGGCATTCAATAAGAAATACTTTATTAGATTCATATTATCAACAATGTATCAACTTAAAATGACAGTATATTTCAGAATGTATCATCTTCTATACAGCTACTTTTAAACTCAAACAAATGAACATCAGATATATTCAACAAATCATATAAATCTTTTCTCTCTCTATATATATAGAAAAAAAGCTAAATCGGTCACATTCTTTATGAAACACATTATACTAGGCTTATTATAAATCTTACATATATCTATTTGATATTTTTTTTCATAATTTACCAAACATTAATGTAATTACATTTGAAATTTCAAAATTTTATTGTATTTTAAAATTATAAGCTGATTTGGTGGTTGGACTGCCACAGAGCGACAGTTGCTTGAGGGGTTTGGCTCTCCCAGTATGATTTATAAAATAGAGTACTAAATATAATTTTTCATTAAAAATAAATAATTTATAACTTCATGAAATGCAAAATGATAATAAAAACTTCTTATAATATGCATTAAATACCATTTATTTTCTGAAAAAATACCCAATAATAAACTGTATGAGTTATTTATAGCTACTTAAAGGAGCAGCAGTGTAATGATTTTGTTTAACACACTATACTTATGCCATCATATTCTAAAAAAATAACCATAATCTTTTGGTGTTTTGTTTTTTATATAAATTTTGTGAGATTTCTTTTTGGATTTTTACTTTACATAATGAAAATAAAATAAAAGATATTCATATAAATTATTGCATGACACATTAAAAAAATGACTAATTCAGGCAAATAAAATTTTTTTATCAGTTTAAAGGAAGCCACAAGTTCAGTTGCATTCTTGTGTCAGATTTCATTTCAAAATAAAAAGGCAAGTAGTTTAAAATTATCTTGAACTATGAACTAAAAATTTAGAAAACAGAATAATTGCCTTTTCATACACTGGTGAAATAAATTAAGAAAATTTGCATATTTTATCGAATTTCATGAAAAGAACTGAACTGAATGTAAAACCACTGCTTCTAGACGAAAATGAAAATCTTGTACGTCAAATACGTAAGCGTACACGTGTGTGTAGGCGGTGCTAGTAGAGAAACAGGCTCGATAAGCACGCGTAAGGTAAGATGCATTTCGTTCACTAGCACACCTCGGCGAATTTCTTGGTGTTATTTTGCAGTAATCGGTAAAATTCAAATTGTAACAGTAAAAATGAGTAACTACCAATGTTTAGATGATGGAATGAGGTGGGGAGACTAGAAGCAAGCCAATCTCAAGTCCAGATTTGTAGAGAATTCAATTTAACGCCCAGCATCGTGTGTAACTTATGGAAACAGTTCCAGGATACCGGATCCATCGAAAGAAAGCCTGGGCAAGGTCGTCTAAGAGCCACATTGCCACAGAAGATCGTTATTTGTCCATTATAGCGAGGCGCAACAGGGGTGCTACAGCTTCTCAGCTCTCCCATTTCTACGAACAGGAGAGTCGTTTAGCATGGTGCAGAGAGCATAGAGACTGGAGTATGGATCAATGGGCGACCGTTTTCTTCACTGATGAGTCCCGGTTCAGCCTAAACACCGATTCTCGCCGTGCGTTCATATGTAGAGAACCAGGGACCCGCTACGTACCCTCCAATGTCCGCGAAATCGACCATTATGGCAGAGGAGGTTTAATGGTCTGGGCAGGCATCATGTTGGATGGCCGAACACCTCTCCATATCTTTGAAAGAGGCACTGTGACTGGTGTGAGGTATAGGGATGAGATCTTGGAGCCCTATGTTCGCCTTTTCAGGGGTACAGTTGGCCCTGAGTTCATTTTAATGGACAATAACGCGAGGCCACATAGAGCTCTTCTGGTCGACGAATTTCTAGAGAGTGAGGATATTCGCCGGATGGATTGGCCAGCCAGATCTCCAGACCTCAACCCTATAGAGCATGTCTGGGACGCTATGGGGAGGGCAATTGCAACTCGCAACCCCCCTCCAAGAACCATCCAGGAAATGAAAACAGCGTTGCTCAATGAGTGGGACCAATTACCACAGGAAATGATAAACTGCCTTATTTCAAGAATGAAATCATGCTGCAAGGCCTGTATATCTGTAAGAGGGGACCATACCCCCTATTAACCCATTTTTTTTGTTTATTCTGCAACCGCTGTTTCATAACTTCAGACTCCAACGAGTGTTACGCACGATCATGCATGTGTATTACATTTGTTGAATAGATATTTGTTTTGTATTGTATCAATGTATGTACATATCAAATTTCATTAAAACCGGTCCAGTAGTTTTAGAGATAATCGACCAAGTCTGCAAATTCTCTTAATTTCTTACACCAGTGTAGATGAAATGATTCTGCTGAGTATTTCAAAAAAAATCTAGAACCATTTATGTACATTCTTGCATCATAAGTTTATTCTCTCTTGAATAATTAATCTTGATTCAGGTCGTTAAAAAAGTTAAACACAGTGACACCACTTTCTTTCAGTAATGTTACTTTTTCACTACAAAATCAAATTCTTTAAAGTTGTTAATCAAAATTCTGATATTACTATTTGGAAAATTGGTAAAAACAATGCTATTTTTTTTAAGAACAAAATGTTCACTCTCCACATATACAAGATAATTGTGTAGTTGTATTTGTAGAGTTTATTTTTACTATTGGTTTCAGTAGCTGGTGTTAAATAAGAAACTATCATTTTCATATACATAAAAGATGCATTTTCAGTCTATATAAATGAAACAGATTACAAATAATTTTTCTTTTATTTGCTAAATATTAAAATATGTGAGTAAAACATACCACTTAATACACATGGATATATTGTTGGGCCATGAACTGAGAGAGTCTTGTATAAATAACCCTCAATACCAAAAAAACATAGGTAAAGAACAATGACACAGACAGATAAACAAAGAATCCTGTAAAAAAAATAAAGATTATTTTTAGTATGAACATAAATTAACTAGCTATTAGCGAAATGCTTTCAAAATATTGAAAGCTCATAGCAGTTATAGAGGTTCTGATCTTAAGATTGCAATACAATTTTCTTGTGTTTTTTTCATGAAATATACTGATTCTTCCTCCTATTAGAAAGGATTTATATAAAATTGCAGTAACACAAAATTTCCTTTTAAAAATTATTACTGTTAAGTTACTATTGGTTCCTGCCAAAATCACTATACAAATAAGGCAAAATATACCAAAAAACTTCCTGTGGTCCCCCCCCCCCCCCAAAAAAAAACAATCCTGTATGTAAAAATACGAGATGTTTGCAAGCATTTTGTAATATATATATATATATAATTACAAGTAAATTCTCTCTCAGTGATGTAATAAAATATCCCTCCAAATAGCTGAATCTACTTTATCCATTTTGAAGTTCAGCTCTAAGAAAACCAACCTTTATTCCTTCATCCACTTTTAAAAAAATATACAAGTAAAAAGTATTCAGATTCCAAGATTTCAATTATATATTAAAAGGCAATTGCTCAGAGCTCAAAATTAAGATATCAATATAATAGGTCACTTTGGAAGGTTAAATAAAGTAACTGCTCTTATAATAATATGCACCATAACCTGCTAACGCCCAAATTAATTTAAAGCATAAATTTCTATTAACACCAAGATTAAATTAACTGTGACGTAAAATTAAATTGAGATTTTTTTTATTTATTTTATAGAAAAAAATATAAAAAATCGGTAGAAAATAATTAAAAAAAATTTTTTTTACATAAATATTAAAGGTTTTTAAAATGTAGTAAAATATAAAAAAATAAAATTTACCCCCTCATTTCTTATATTATATCAAAAATAAATAAAAGAAAAAATCAAAAAATTTCAAAAAGACGAAATTTTGACTTCAACATCTGGCTAAATGGTGGTATATTCCTGTTGATAATTGTTTAGGAGTTTGGGAATACCTATTGACTTCATAGACAAAGCAAAAAAAAAAAAAATTGCATTTGGTTTAGTCACAGAAGTGAAATGTAACCAATCCTATAAATAGGATGCCAGGCATTAACTGGATAGCCTTCTAGCCAAGAATTAATCTGAATTACAAATGAGAAAAAGGTGTAAATTTTTAAACACTTGCTTAAGCAATTTATACAAATCTCCAATTATATAGTATTTAAAAAATACTCCCTTTAGCCAACTTTAGTTGCCTGATTTGCCTTTTTTTTCCAAATTAAGAAAAGGACTTGGCGAAATTTGAGAAAATTTCAGTTTAGATAGTTATCCATGCATCTTTTAGCATATGTATGTGCAACAATGCAGGATTTCAAAAGTAAAATTACACATTTCTTCCATGTTTTCTAAATGAAAATGGTAAAGTAGATTGCAATATTTGATTTTCTTTTGTTTCTTGAACAAGCTTATTTAAAGGTACGTAGAAATTTTCCAATGTTATTTGTGCAAACAATGAGAAATGTAGGAATAAATGAAGCAATGAAAACTGATGAAAATAATCACTATCTCTTGCCCACATGGCAAAAAAAAAAAAAAATGGAAAGGAATCGTCAACTAACTTCCTTCCACAATATTTTGTGATTTCGACTTAATATCAAAGATGTACCATTGGTGTATTTGGTTATCGGTAAGGTGACCAACTTTTTTACAATGAAAAGGAGGACACGAATAAGTTGAAGAAAAAAATATCGTAAATAAAAGAAACATTTTATACATTACAAGAGTAATACAGAATGTATAAAAAAATATTTGCAACATTTTACATTGTAATTAATTTTATATTGAAATTATTTATATGTAATTATTTATTTAAATGAGTACAACAGATAAGATTGGCATCGATAGAAGAAGTTCATTAAATTTTCCTAAATGAAAATATATACCTCAGCCAGAAATCTGTCTCTAAACTAAAAGCTGAACTGTGAGTAGACATTTTCTTGGATAGCACAGTCTTTAACTATTGAGGTGCACTGCCTTTATATTAGGTTAGGTTATGAAGATTAAATAAAAGTATAATTTGAAAAATTGCTCAAGCTAATATAATTATTCCAAAAGACATATATATTTAATGTGTAAATTTCCGATTTCATAACAACATAGAATGAAAGATTGTGTTAATCTCACCTTTGTGTGAAAAAGTATTGCTAAATGAAAATACAAGTAGTTGATTAGTGGACACAATAATTTATATAAACTTCATAAATTTGTTTTGCAATTTTCAAAGTTTTTATTAGGTAAATGAATTTTTATAGCACAAAGATTTATTTTTAATTCCACACTGCAGTAGTCCTTCAAAAGGTTTTTGTGGACTTAATGACTTCTATCTGAACGACGATGATATAATATAGTACAATAATGTGTTGGAATGTATCTGGTACACCACCTTATCTAAGCAAAAGAAAAGTTTCAAATTTATGGTAAATATTTTCATACATTTTTACACATTGTTGCAATAATTTTTTTTACTAACAAAATTACTTTATGTATCAGAGCATTTTGCATTCTGAATTTTAAATTTATTTTTCTCTTACATTTTAAACATAATAATTTTTTTTAAATCTGTCAAAAACTTTTAGCCTTTGCATCTCAATTTTATACAGATATATATTTTCAATGGCTTAAAAGCAAAATTAACTTTCAATCATTTATGACACAGACATAATATATGCCAAATATATTTTACTTCATAATTTTTTAAAATATAATATTTGCACAACTTAATTTTAAAACATCAAGGTTATGCAATAATTTTAATTAAATTCTTCACAAAATTTTTTCGTTGCATAGAAATTATAAAAGCTTTTTAGTGATTTTGGTACAAGAATTTTTAAGACAAATAAGAACATTTATGGAAATTCATGGTGTGGAATTCAAATTATACACTAGAAGTATAAAAGTCATATTAGTGGAGTGCAAATGATTCTTAGTTTCATCAATAAATGATAATAACTCAGAAAGAGAAATCCTTTAGTTTTGAAAAAATGAAAAATATAAGTTGCTAATGAGATCATACATCATGTTTAACACTTCTTAAATCACACTCAATTCTATTATAAAAAAGGACTGAAACATAGAAGGCTATATCTAAGTATATCAGTATATTTTATACTTACTTCTTCTCTTCAATAAAAAAGAAGCAGCTGGCTAATATGATTCCATTAATGAAAGACCAATATCCATACATGCGTTCTAATATTGGTCCTTCTAAAAGCAAGAAAAAAACACACTTTTAAAATATTTATTATCATGACAGTAAGATTATTATAATTTCATCTATCTAATAATTATCATATAACAATGTATATATTGATCAGGATCAGCAATAACATTTGGAAGCAAATAGCTTCAGTGGCATCATTTTAATAAAGATTTTTAGCCATTTTAGGTAAGGTATTAACAGCGTACAAACACATGCTTAATATTCTCTTCTAATACAAATACAATATATACTTTGTTGAAATTAAGAACAGCTTAAAAAAAAAAAAAAAAAACACGACTACAATTTATAAAATTCAACTGTATTTTAGTAAAAGAAATTTTCCATTTTCATGCATTTACTTTCATTAAAATTATTTATAAAAACAAACAAACCAAGCACACAATTTACTACATGCTATAGATTATAATTAAGGTAGTGGCATCACCTACAGATGTACCAACAGTGCTTAGATACCACAATATGTATTAGTGTACTGGCTTCTAGTTTCTCTTTCATGAAATCTATAAACAGTAATTTAAATACAATATTCATTTCTTGAGCCTTTTTTTCTCCCCCTCTATTTATTCACTGTTGTCCTGGTAATAATAATAATAATAACATGCTATTAAAAGAATCGAAGATTCTCAACTTTTAGCCATAAAAGATACATTAACCTCTTGACAGCGGCATAACGAGGGGTAGGCAAGGAAGGGTATAGATTCCCTGGGTGCCAATTTTTTTTTGGGGGGGGGATGCCATGAAGACAATATTTTGTGGTTATTTTATGTTTCTAAAGCCAGAGGATGACGCACAAAACCAGAAGAGGTACAAAACAAAAAACACTAAACCTCAGGTGCCATTTAACCTCACTACACCGCTGCATCCCAATTAGATGACACATTCTCTTTTGTACATTTATTGTTATTTCCATCTAAATAAGAATGTTAAGGACATCTGAAATATCCAAGTTTGGCCAACTCAATTTTTTCTTCATTTTTTTTAATTAACTGCTATTTTGACTTTATTACATACATAAAAATTTCATTAAAAATTAAAATAATCATTTAAAACATAAATTATGAAATGAAGTATATATTGGAAAGCAAAAAGAAATAAAAAGCTGTACAAAGTAAGGGTTAAATAAGAAAGAATGAAAAAGGAAATGAAATATGTTTATCAAGAGAATGAATAACATTCTGATTACTCAGTGCATGCCAAAGAGGAAACGGAGCACTCCACACATCAACAACAACAGAGGCGGATGATTAACACCTTAACTAGTGAATTAATCATTTAAAACATAAATTATAAAATGAAGTGTAGATCAGAAAGAAAAAGAGAAATAAAAAGATGCACAAAGTAAGGGTTAAATAAGAAAGAAAGAAAAAGGAAATGAAATATGTTTATCAAGAGAATGAATAACATTGATTACTCAGTGCATGCCAATGAGGAGATGGAGCACTCCACACATCAACAACAACAGAGACAGATGATTAACACCTTAATTGGTCAATTTTTTTTTACCAGAAATGTTAAAAAAAGGCATATTTTTTGCTGCATTAATTCACACTTCTGTTATTTGGCGGTAAAAAAAAAAAAAAAAACTTCAATGACAGACCTTGATGGAAAGCATTTCAGTGACATGGAGAAGCTACATGATCTATTGAAATTTTTTTATAGTGTTCTTACACGAGGGCAACCAGAAAAGGAAAGGAGTGAATATCGATGCAAACATGTCATATGGGCAAACCAGTTAACCCAACTTTTGGGTAGCCTGTATGACATACAGGCAAACAAGTTACAGCATTAATAGAATGGGTGTGTGTATGCCATACCTGTCCTTCTCAGGACTACTGTGGGAAACAAACATCCTGCCCCCCTGCAACCTAGGCTGACTCAAGATGACCAGACATGGCCATGAGAAGGCACACCAGTTTAACTAACAGGTAACAAATACTCCTTATTTTTTTAAAATTGTTATCATGTGGAGTGCATGAGTGAATGAATGAAAAAGTAGAGGGTGAAAAAGTGGGTGAATGAGATGTCTAAGGTGTCATAAACAATAACTAACAATTTTATACTAATACAACTCTTAATTGCCTACAGTTACAATTCATAACATTTAAATTTTGACTAAAAAATGTAAACATTTTGAAAATTAATAGTCTAGTTAATTTGCATTTTAATTAGTATTGATTTCACAAACATAATAGGCCTATATACCATGCCCCTAATGCAAACATTTTCTTGTAGCATTTAATGCAAAATATTTAGCCTTATCTATTTTCAGGTTGTCATTTTATTTCATTTTTTTAAACAAATACTGTGAAAGAATTTTAACAATTTCCAATAATGACTGTTTAAATTATGGCTCTGAAGTATTTAAAACTTGTTTGTGACCAGAACATACACATTCTGTCAGATATTTAATTAAATGTAAATATTTGTAATTGATTGAGAAACTGGCACTTCTTAATGTGTATAATCGATTCCGTTTTCATGCTTAAAAAAACTAAGCATTCCTGTCAGTCTGAAATTGAGCATAAAACTTGCAAACACCGATTAATTGTAAGTTGCATTAATGCATAACGTTTTGCATCGAAACTAGGAAATTCATTTTTAATAATAAACATAAATTTCAATGATTCAAAATTAAATGGTTATCAGTAATAAACTTAAATAAGCTGATTCTATTAATGTAATTATAGAAAAAAACATAATGTGCGCACTGTTTTTAAATGATGTGAACAGATATAACAGTACCATGCGACTTCCACGGTTCGGAATCGATAGCCAAAACTTTTGAGCGAACAAAATTATCCTCAGTAAAGCACCTAAATGCTGCTCCAAAATTTGTAAATGCAATAAATGCAACCCAGCATCTTAGAGTTACTGTCATCCAATGCGACATAGTTATAAAAATTATTTTTTTTAAATAAAATATTCTGAAATATCTAAGTCATTTTTGAGAACCGACAGCAGACAGAAAATTTACCAACAGAAAACTGAAACAGAAAACAAGAAAGGCCTGTTGCCAGTTGAAAAAACCAGAATAAAGCAGAGTTTACAAGACGCCAGTATTGTCTCGCCAATAATTTCACGCATGCGCGAAAATAATATCAGGTATGCGCAGAAAGAGCAAACAATGGCAACTTCTTGTCCTGACGGCACAACTACAAGCCATTGTCCCCTCTTTTTCTCTCTGCGCCTGTGTGACCTTATTTTGAGACAATATTGGCCCCGTGTAAAACCTGCTCAACTGTATCTGCACTTCATAAATTCTCTTTCCGTCTTTTTTTTTTCTTCGTATATGTATGGCTAGGAAAACTTAAAAGAAATTATCCGTAGCAAGAAGAAATCATTATAAATGAACATATCCGAAGACATCGCATGCTATACATCATTCATGTTAAATCAGAGAATAACCCCACTGTCAACAATTTGCGATAGTCAATTAGAGTTTTCTGGTTTGTTTATTTACATTAAACCTGAACTTCCGCTTTGAAGGTTCTATTGACTTAACATTACACCGGAATGACGCAGTTACGACATTCTAAATAAACAATACAGAAAACTCGTCCATAAATTACACTGTACTGTTCAGCAACGGATTCCGAGACTACCACTTTTGGACGATTTTACATCGGAAAGGGGTGTCAGGCAATGAGTCATATGAGCGCATTTCCGGAGTTCTTTGTTAGATGACGCTCAGTAAAATGTAAACATCACCCTTCCATTCTTCACTTTCCCCCTATTTTGATGAAAATAACTCAGCCCGGCGCATGAGCAAAAGCTCGGATGGTTTCGGAATCCGTTGCTATACAATACACGCAGAAGCGAGAGGGCGTCGAAAATGATGTTTGTGGTCATGCAGTTGAGACCGGAATAGTGCACTGCAATCGTTCCGTTTCACAATTTGTGACAGAAAGTGCTATCGGTAGAGTAGTACCATTTCTGCCTTTTCGCTCGCGCAGTAACAAACGCATTCGTTCCTCCCCACAGTTTGCGAAGAGAGAAAAGCACTGTCCCGAATACAACATCTCCTTCCCTTCTATAGACCTCAGAAAAAAGATTTTAAACGTTTTTCTTCTGCAGAAATTTTTTTCGGGAGCTTGAAATTTGAATATAAAATAGTGAAGGATAATTATTGATAAAAAAAGTTAAAAAATATTATACTATATTAAATTTTTTCATAAATAAGTACGAAAGAAAGAAATATGAAACCTACAAGTATATTTATTTTAACCTTACAGTTTCATGATTTTTTTTATTGTTCCGCTGCAGCTAAGTAAACCGTTGTAAAAGAGAGCAAGAGAATGTAAGAAAAATAATCGAAAACATTTATTTTTTCATTTTCACTTTTAAAAATTAAAATTTACTAATTTCTCTATTAAAACTTACCAGCATGAAGTAAAAAATTCTTATTATAATTTTTATTGACCAATAATTAAATCATTCAGAATTAATTAGAAAAAGCAAAATTGAAGTTACCCCGGTATAAAATGTGGGATAGGTTACAACACCCCCACGGCTGCAATACTCGACCCACCACTGGGAGGGGACGAAAAAGTCTTATCATACTCCGAAGCCGTTTACCCTTGCTGTGCCACTGATGACTATTGAAAGTGAAAAAAAAACCTTTGCCCCGGGCACCATTTACCCTCACTACGCCACTAATAAGCAATGCTTAATAACAAAAATAGAGATAAATATATATTGGGAGATGTTAAGCTGTGGGGCAAACTACAGTGACCAGACGTCCCGGATTTGTTTCAGAGGCAGAATGGGAAAAAAGTAAGAATTGTCCCAATTCTGATTGAAATGCTCTTGATTGTTCCATTTTCTACGCGTTATTTTTATTTCACATTAAACACTTAAAGAATATTAACTCGATATAAATGTTACCGTAGAAAGAATTTGTATAGCAAAAAAAAAGTTATAATCTTTAATGGCGTTTGAATAATGGTAGTTCTGTACTGAGCTTCCTTTGAATACTATTAATTTTCGCTATGCTTAGGTTCGTGCTATCACTAATTTGAATGATTATGATGTCCCTGATTAACTGTGTAAGCCCTGGTTTTTAATACGTAGTGACAGCAGGACTTCCTGCACGCGTCCTATACCAAGAGTGGTTCATGCTCAGAAGGAAGTGAAGGGAATACTTAATTGCTGTTCGATAGTGACGAATGAAATAAAAATGTTTCAAATCATAAAGAAATTTAAAAGGCCAGTAGTAGTGAAAAAAATAATCACCAGCAAATGGAAAATTTTATCGGAATTTGAAAACTGACGGCCACAGCCGTAGAAATCATTGCCAATAAACTGTTCTGTAAACCTCTAATGTAGTAAAGAAAACAAGCAGGAGTGTTCTCCCCTCAAATTTCTCGTAAACTTACATAGTATAGTGCGGTTTGTCAGTGACGTAGAGACCAGGGGGAGTATAGGTGCCCCAGGAGCTATTCTTAGAGGGCTCCACTGAGACTAAACGTTAGAGCGTTTACGCCTCTTTTTAAAGTCAGATATGATGAGGCGGCGAAAAAATATTACAATGTTCTGGGCCCCAATTACTCTTGCTAAACCACTGTTAACGACAGGGGGCGAAATAATCATATTATGCCCCTATCGCCACTTACACCCACTACACCACTGCGGTTTGTGCTTAACTTTGTCGTATAGTGAAATGCATAAAGTTTGCTCCAATGTTACTGAGAAAGTAAAGTGAACAAGCAGGAGTGTTCTCACCTCAACTTTCTCGTAAACTTACGCAGTATAGTGTGGTTTGTAAGTGGCATAGCGAACGGAGGGTAAGGGCGTATAAGTGCCCCGGACTCTATTCTTAAGGAACGCCACTGAGACGCAACATTAGTGCGTTTATGCCTCTTTTTACTTTCTCGTATACGAAGTATACAAAGACAAAGTATTGTAATCGTCAAAAAATTCGAACTCGAGATTTTGACGAATCTCCACGTTTTAGACCTCCCTGAGTCCCAAAAACACGATTTTGGAATTATGTCTGTGTGTCTGTCTGTGAACACGATAACTCGAAAATTATCAGAGCTACGGGGATGAATTTTGGTGTGTGGTCTTTAAACATAATTTTTAGGTTTCTATCAAATTTTGGACAAAATCCGTCAGCGGGAAGTCTGTCTGTCTGTATGTCCGAAGTCATGTGAACACCATAACTCAAAAACTTGAATAGCTAGATGGATAAAATTTGGTACACAGTTTTATCGTCATGAATATAGGTCCGTATAAAATTTTGGGCCAAATCCGTCAACGTGCTGACTGTCTGTCGGTCTGTATAATCGCATACTTGTTCAACTCCATGCGCATGCGTTCTAGTACAATGCCTGTGCAAAGAAGGACAATCCGAAAACTTGGCAGTTTGCCAAAAACACAATTCTGGCGGCGAGATTTTGTGAGGAAGCAAACATTCAGGGCGTCTCGCCAAGTCCTGTTGCGCAAAAAAATGCGCAGGCGATTTTATTTGTTTTGATCCTTCAAACCACGTGTGGTTCTAACTTTGGTTAACTTGCGACAGAAGTGTATTTGGCGTCTTTTATTATTCTAGCTTGTATGAATTATATTTTTCTATAAGTATGCTATGATGGTTCTATACATCCTGTTTAATTTTGATTGTGCTTTCATAATTGATCTTTATCAAACATGTTATGAAGGATTTACCCTCTTAAAGAATTTGAACTGTATTAAACATTTTGCAGCGTATGCATCATTGTTCAATGTATTGATTATAAAGGAAGGATTACACCACTTTGTCCTTCAGACGGTAAGAGTGGAAAATCGGTTCGCATCTAATCGCTACGCATCTCTTTGAATTTGATTCTTTACGTAAATATTTTACAATCACTACAATCTACAATGAGAACCTTCTGATAGTCATTGGATTCTGGGTTACAGTAGGTTCGAATTCTTTTATCCACGCGGGGGAAAGGGAAACAGCACCTTTTTGGGAAAGTATATGAGAAAGTTTAGGGGAGACCACTCCCTCTGGTTAAAGTCAGATATGATGAGGGGGCGAAAAAATATTACAATGTCCAGGGAGCCAATTGCTCTTGCTAAACCACTGTTAACGACAGGGGCTAAATAATCATATTATGATCCGGGTGCCACTTACCTCCGTTACGACGCTGGGGTTTGTGCTTACCTTTGTCGTACAGTGAAATGCATAAAGTATGCATTTTGAACCTCTTCCCTTTGACCAATTGGGTCCAAAGCTGGGGTACTGATTTACTATTTTCATGTCAAGAGACGATACCAAATTTCATATATCTAGCTCGTTCCACTTTTGACTTGTGTTCATATTACAAGAATAGACAAACAGATAGATAGCAAAGCCTTTGACGTATTTTATATAAAATATTTGATACAGATCCGCTATTTTGGTATAAAGATCACTTACTGAAACTCAACCTTCTAGTTTGTTGCGTTTTACAATTATGGCATTAACATACACACGCACAGTTTGACCGACAGTCAACTCGCTGACGGATTTGGTCCAAAATTTGATGTGAATCTATTATCTTTGAGATAAAACCATATGCTAAATTTCATTCATCCAGCTCGTTGCGTTTCAGAGTACCTTGTTCACACGCCTTTTGACAAACAAATAGATAAACTTCCCTTTGGCGGATTTCGTCCAAAATTTGATATAAATCTCGAGTTATGCAGGAAAGAGCACACACCAAATTTCAGACAGACAGAGAGACAGAATTCCATATATGAGAAAGGAAAGATGATAGGAAAAAAAGATTCATTTTTTATTTTGTTTCATAAAAAGTGAGGAAGAAAACATTGTTTTTATCTGTTGTATTGCAATTCTTTCTTTCCAAGAAATAAGGCCACTCCTCTTTGATATCTATCTTATCAAATTGTTATCTCAAGTGCAAAGATATTCATATTTATTAACGTATATTTTCTCAGTACAGAAATGTAAAACATCACGATAGAGAAGAATAACTCGACTCGATCTTTGCTTTTGAAGTTGTTTCTAAAGGGCAGTTACAAGCAATGTTTTAAACTCAGAAAGAATAACACTTTTAACAATTCATAAAAATGTTTTAGAAAAATATTTACTGTATTGACTCATTTCCCATCATTTATGATGCACTGTTATTCAAATTCGTCTTTATTGATACTTCTTGTTGCGGCCAGCTTTCATTTGTATAAATTTTACTTATACAGTGGAACTTGATTAATTCGCACGTTTTTAATTGGAATTCGTCGGAAATTAGAATTTTTTCTCTGGATTCTTGAATTTCGTATTAACATAATGTTAAAATATCGTTTAAAATTATCTCGGCTCATTCGAGTTTAAGTTATATTATCGCCCCTAAAGGAACACGAGGCCTATTTTGGGTCGGACCTCGTAATTTTGAACCGCCATCAGATGACGAGGAGGATGTCTGGGCTGGCGCCCCCTCACCGGGCTTCCGCGCCACGCCAGCGGGAGGGCGTTTGGCCACTGCATATGGGCTAGCATGCACAGCAGATCCTCAGTGGAATCGGGTTTCGAACCTGGAACCTTAATATCCTGAAGCCGAGACCTTACCACTAGGCTACCGCGACCCTTGTTTTATTAGAAATAAAAACTAAAAATTGTAATAAAAATGTTTTTATTTATGAATTGTTTTATTAGTTAAGTATATCCGTACTGTGTGTGTTTAGTGATAGTAAGAGAATAATTTGTTAAGACCCTTAATTCACTCCAGGGTCTTATTTTCAATCAGAAGAGCAGTAAAATATTTTTCACTTTTAAAAAAAATTACATGTTAATAGTGATTTGTACTGTTTATTTTGAATTTTTTTGTACAACTTACTAATGTATTCAAAATGCTGCCTGCTATTTATTTAATAAAATCACTTACTTATTTAAATAAATTATTATTTTTGATGTTATTACAAATTTAATTATAATCATACTATAACTTTATTTATTAAAATTACTGTTTATTAATTATGTATCATTTATTATAATATTTACATATTAAAAATAAATTTTTACTGTCATTTTTTGTTTAAAAAATGTCGTTTCCCCTTGCTGTACTCATTTTTAAATTGAGTTTTTCTCAATTTGTGGATAAATCGAATTTTTATTGTGGTCTTGCCAGCTTTTTATTAGCCAATTTCCGCTGTAGTTGCTGATTTAAAATTTGTCACAAAGAAATTACGAGTAGGCAGTAAATGGTGAAGTGGATATTGTGAACTGCAGTTTGACTTCATGAAAATATTCTGAAGAATACTGAAAAATTCTTAAATCACTGCAATTTTTAATTTATTAGACATAATAATAATAAAAAAAGTTTGACACACAACATAATTCTTCAAAATTGTCCGAAAGGTTTTTCACTAGAATTTTTTATATGCTTCAATATTTATTTACTTTTTTAAATTTTCTACGTGTTGTAAAGGTATAAAAAGATGAAAGGGGAGAGACGCCGAATTTGGACCGGCGCGGCGTATAGAATGGGTATCATAGCTTCAATTCTATTAAATATTTGGGCCGTAAAATAAGCAAATTATGTTGTAACGATGTAAATAGGGTGTATGAAATCATTTTTAAGAGAAAGCACTACGTAGTTACAGTTTCAGAACAGGTGCTGAGATTTAGGTATCATCCATTAATTATTTAAACACAAGACAAAAACCCTTATGCTATTTTAAATTAAGTAGGCAAATATGTTATTATATCCTCAAATTGGAAATTTCTTTGGGTACAATTTGCTATAATAATTTTATTAAAATAGTTTAAAAATAAAGTTGTAGGATTTTTTATTGTTGTTGTCCAAAGATTGCATAGATTGGACAATAAACAATTGCCAAAAATGAACCATTTGAATCAATGCGATTATTATCTTAAATTACAGGAAAAGCTCTGAAAGTAGTTAGCCAACTGCTCATAAATTGGAATTTGAACAAGTGAAATTTAAAAAAAAAACAACAAGTAGACACTAAAGCCATCAAATGCTGGATCAAAAAGTATAAAAATTTAGGATACGCATAATTTGTGAGGAAACAAAGGGAGAAGAGGAAGTGATACGGTGCATAAAACATCACACCTGAGTTCACGCATTGTGTGCTGGTGTGAATTTGACAATCAAAAATATTTTTGCTTTAATTGTGCTTAAAGAAATTTGTGGTCCAATCCAAGCAACCGGTTTCCTTGATTCGCATTTTTTAAGCTGCTTTTTTCTAATTTAAAGTGCATTTCATAAAAAGTTGATTGCTTTGTTCTGAAGATAAATAAAACTACAAAAAAAATTCTACTGCCTGTTTTTCATTAAAATTACTTCTCCATCACTTTACAGTAAAAAATGTCCAGGTGGTCGAAATTCGGAGACTCTCTTGTATTATGAGTAGTTTTTCCCCTCCTGAAAGAGTACATAAAGTTCCATTTCAATAAAAATTTCTACTAATAACGCATTTCATCTAATTGTATGCTGTCTTACGCTTTTCCTCCTGATGCAACTTCTAATGTTGCGTTAGATTAAACTTTTAATCAAGAATAATTCAAGACAAATCTTACCCAGAGCAGGTTTCTAATCATTTTATTTACATCTAGGACGGAAATCACGCAAGCACAAAATATCTCTTTACAAGGCTCATAGTGTCAGTATACTCCCAGCTTAGATCCGTTAAAATACAGTAATAACAATATATATACATTGAGCACATACATCTTACACATGCGCAGCAGACGACAGTGCCTGCAGCACCATTTATGACATCTAATTATTGTTTAGTTGCAACATACTCCCCCCCAATGAACTCCCAAGAGTTCATCAAGAATAGAGTGCCCCTCCAAATTCATGTGTGCTCAGCTTATTATTATTCTAAAAATTTGCTAAAATTAATTTTAAAATCTCCACTAAATACATTTTACATTATACAATTAAAGCAATATTAACATTCCAACTTTAAAATTCACTAAGAACAATTAAACAATAAATAAAAACGTTGCATCTACTGGAACACAGGAACACTCAACCTCAGCAGCTAAGGAACACTGCAAAACAAGAAATAGGATTAAAATCTATACTTATAAAAGGCAATGTTTGTGTGCGTGCGTGCGTGTGTGTGTGTTTGTCTGCGATGTCCAGACGAATCTATCGCACTTACAGCCATGAAATTTGGTACACAGGTAGTCGCAATGGTGGCTGAATGCACCTCGAAGCCGAAATTTTAAATTTTAATCTAGAAATTTTTTTATTTAATGTTTTGTGTTGTTTTGGTTGATCTTTCGCACTAATTTCTCGATAGAATGGTTTCGAATAATTGTACGACAAAAATAGATAGACCATCGGAAAGAACACGCGATTTCCGTTTTAATGAAGTTAGTTTTGAATTTCTATCGTAAATTACTGAATTTTGAGAATTTTTTAAAAATCAGTCAGTTTTGCCGTCTAAATGTTGGTTTTGATTTTAAATTTGTCGCATCCGACTTTCTAATAACACTATTATTTTCAATTTTTTTCAGCTTATAACTGCAACGGTTCTGTCAGATTTAAAATGAGAACGGTTAAAATATCTTTTTTAGTTTTTTTAAAATTAATTTTTTCCCGGTAGTTGAACGATATGTTTCCTCTAGCGAAGCTTCCGCTCACGATAGTCTCCGGAACGTTGCGGGCAATTTCATTGGCTGAAGGGCCAGGGTGACGTCATTACTTTCGCGTTCTGCGAGGAGATGGTTTATTTACTCGGTTACTTCGATTATTATTTCTAAGCGCGTCTTAACTTATTTCTTTGCCTTTCATACTTTGCTTGCGGTGTAATAAATATCACATTGTAATTTTTTAACATTGTTTTGGATTTAACGGTACTCGGTCGAGAGGAAAAAGAGGCGGACCAACTCAATAATATATATTTCTGTTTTGATTTCGTTTTTAAAACTTTTATTTATGTAATTGTATGTGGGCATTTTTTTTATTTTGTTGAAATAACGATCCCACGGGCAACGCCGTGCGCGTACTGCTAGTATGTTATATAAAAGTCAACACTAAGATTGATATCAATTATCTTCTGGTTCAAGTGGATAGAGTAACTGCACTAGACGCCTTAGAAAGGTTCCAGAAGGAAGTTTGACAGTACAGGATCTTGTCTTTCCGTCTGTCCCCACATGCAGCTCTGTCACCAATCCATACTTCCACATCATCTTTGGCACCTTGTCCTCATGAATCTGTACGGTGGAATCCTTTTTAATAAAAACTGGGTTTTTTACACTAGGTAAAGATTGATGCACAGATCTCAGTTCAATAAGGTAATTTTTACGCCATCTACTCAAGAAAGCGTTTACCAAGTCCAGCTGACGCCTTCTTCCTCTTGTAAGCTCACTCTCTGTAGATTGAGGTAAGACGAACGCACTTGGAGCTGACAGCATCTGTCGTCCAGTCAGAAAGTGAGCGGGTGTTAGGGGTACTAATTCCACCTAGTCATCCTGATAAGTCAGTGGACTAGAGTTAATTATCGCCTCCACCTCAATAACAACAGTCTCGAGGTCCCAATAATTCAATGCTGCTTTACCCATGATTCTTTTTACAGATGACTTCACCGAGCGAACAAGTCGCTCCCAAAATCCACTCCACCACGCCCCTAATGGGGCATTTGTTTTCCAAGTTATTCGTTTTTCACTGAAATAATGCCTACACTCTTCACTGTTAAGAGAATGATCCAAAACGTTAAATCCTTTCTTCATCTTAAGAAAGGTTTTGGCATTATCTTAATAAACGGTTTTACAAAGCAAACGGTTTTTTAAAGGATCTAATGAAAGATGGGGCAGACAAGTCCGTAGACAATTTTAAATGTACCTCACGTGTAACGGCACAGGTGAAAAGCAAAATATAGGATTTCCTTGACTCGGACTTTTCATCATAATAAAGAGGACCTAAATAATCCAAACCAGTCACTGCGAATGGGGATGTTTCTCTTATGCGGTCTGGTAGTAAATAAGCCATATCTTAAGGAACAGGTTTGGTCCTAAATCTTTTACACAAATTACATTTTGAAATCTAGGACTTTACTCTCTGTCTACCCTTTAACACAAAAAAAATCTATCTCTCAACTCGGATAGAGTCTCCGAAAGCCCGGCATGACCAGTTTTTTCGCGACATTTCCATATGACCAATTCAGTGAAATTGTCTCGACTGGGCAATAAAACTGGATTTTTCTGTTCATAGCTCAAATTTTAAAAATGCAGACACCCGCCAACTCTCAACAGTCCTTCCTCGTCGAAAAATGTTTTCTCCCTTTTACACTTTATAGCCTCTATTTCCTCCAAAAATTCCTTTTCCTGGGATATTTTTATCCAATAATTCTCAGCAACAGAAATTTCCCTAATTGTTAACGGCCCACATTTCTTGTTAACTTTATTTCTTAAATTAATTATGAATATTTTAACCCACGCAGTTATCCTTAGTAATTTAGAAAAATTATTAATTCTGTTTACTTCAATTAAATCTTCAGGTTTATACTCAATTCAGCTAGTATGCAAGATTTTACCTTTCCTACCACCCTTTCTCTCTTCACTGGATTCCTTTATTTCGAATTCTGGGTACTCAACAGGCCAATCCCTACGATCCCCAGGTAGCCAATCGGGCCCGTGCAACCAGACTTTGCTTTCCCTCAATTTCACAGACCTTTCGCCTCTTGTTAAAAGGCCTGCCGGATTTTCTTCACCCGGACAATAGTTCCAAGTGGAAGATTCGGTTTTATCCTGTATCTCTATGACCTGGTTGCACACGAATGGCTTCCACCTGTTAGGGTCTCCTTTTATCCAATGAAGCACAATGGTGGAATCTGTCCAATGAAATGTTTGCGAAATACTACAGTTAATTGTCTGCAAGACATATTTTGTTAGTCTTGCTCTCATGACAGCTCCCATGAGCTCTAAGCGAGATAAACTTAATTTCTTAAATGGGAAAATTCTATACTTAGACATGACAAACGCCGTTTTAACCTCATTTGCTTTTATAAATCTTACGTACATTACTGCCGTGTGTGTATTACGTGTGCCTTAACACTACTGTCGGTAAAACGGTGTGTTTGGGTGTCTGAAATATCGGCGTCATTCGATTTCCCAAAATAATGCCTATCGATTTCGAATTCTCTCAGATAGATAAAATCCTCACACCAGCACCTCAATCTAAGCTTGTCCCACTCCAATCCAGTTTTCCAACAGTCCTGCATAAGAATTTTTGAAGTGACAATAAATTGATTGATAAGTCCTATTGGGTCATAAAGTCTCCCAATCATCCCTAGCATCAGTATTTTAGTAATTACTTGATCTGGGTTCAAATCTATCTCAGGCAACGAAAGTTTCTTTATGCCCCTGTTGTTTTCCCAGATGTATCCCAGAACCTTACCACAACTGTTTTTTGAATAGATGCTATCAAATTTTCTCCTTCCCTCCATTTCTGCTATAAAGATCCCGAACTAGTCCTCCTCTTCCTCATGTCAAAACTTGCCCTTTGCATAACGTCCTTCATTTCTCGATGTATATCCATGGCCTCGGTTTCGCTATCCGCTCCGCTGATCAATCGTCAACATATGATACATTTCTCCATTAACTCATATACCTTAGGAAATTCCTCCTTAAATTTTAAAGCATGATGTCCAAGAGTTGCTGCCAGCAAAAACGGACTACATGTTGCTCCGAAAATAACACGAGTCATGCATAATATCTTATAAGTTGTCCCCAACTCGTCATTAAGCCACAAAAATCTAACCGCATCACGCTGGTCAGATCTGAGCATTATTTGCAAAAATACTTGCTCGATATCCGCGGTGTATGCGACTCTATGCAGTATAAAGTTCATTAATATCCCTCTCTGGAATTAGATTTGGTCCAGCAAACATACATTGATTCAGCAAGGGAGAACCCATAGAATGTGCACTTGCAGCAAAGACCATGCGCAACTTTGTCGTGATGTTATGTTCTCTGAGGACACCTTGATGAGGCAAATAAAACAACATTTGTTCGGGTTTATTGAAGACCTCTTCAGCTATTCCCTTTTTAAGATAACCATTGATTACCTCCTGACACATCCAGTAAAAATCGGGATTTTTCTTGAACCTATTAACTAAACCATTCTTTCTACTGCATGCTATCTCATAATTATTACAAAGTTCTCCATTTCTATCATTAATTGGGAGTTTAACCTCATAACGACCATCTTTAAAAATAACTGATTCATTGAAATTATCCAAAATATCTTTGTCTATTTCATTAGTTTCATTTTCATCCTTAATCCCAACCGACTGAAGTTCCCAAAATTTACGTAGTATTGAATCAACATCTTTATCCGAATTAACTTCAACCTTATCCACTCACATATTCATCACGTTAGCAGATTGCTGAGTTATCATGTTGTTTAACGTAGCGTTTGAACCACATATAGTCCAACCAAAGATGCTTTGACAAGCCACCAATCCACCTGTCAATCTTCGTATTTTGCCTGTAGCAGCCCTCCAATAATAATCACTTCCTATCAAAACTAAAAGTTTTAAGTCCTCGCTGTCACTTCTGTCTGCTAATCTTTTGTTATTTCTCTAACAATAAGATTTAATGTCTTTATCCGGTAGTTTAATAAGTTCTCTACTAATATTAGGCGTTTCCAAGGTCTCTAGCACCAAATGTCTCTGATCCTAAAGGTTTCTTAAAACAACTCGCACTCTATTACTTTTCTCTATAATTGGTTCAGAAGAACCGAAAGTGTAAACCTTCAATTCCTCCTGTCCGATAACCTTTAAATTTAGTTCTTTAGAAACCCGCACAAGGACGAATGTACGACAACTAGCATTATCATAAAGACAGCTACCGAACTTACTTCTATTTTTACCTATTATTTTTACTGTAGCCGTTTGCAAGTCAATATCGCAATTAACCACATTATCCTCTGAAACAGATACAACAGCAGCATCCGCTCTCATTTCCTTCCCATTTCCTTTAGAACTATCATGCAAATAGCTATTGTGTTTTCCTCCACAAAAATCGCATCGAATTCTCGAATAACACTGGTAACTAGTATGTTTAGAAGTTTTCAAACATAAAAAAACATTTATTTTGTTTAATCAACGATATTTTCTTTTCCTCGATAGTTTAAATAGTTTTATTACACTGTGAGCCATGTACCTCAGCGATGAGTCATTGCGAAACTCTCGAGTTCGAATATTTAATGCTAACGCAGCGCATTTTGCTTTAGTTTTAATTGAAGGCCGATTTGAATTATGTCCATTCTCCCTTTCAAAGAAATCTTTCGACGCTGTATATTTATATTGATCCCGATAGCTAGATTCACCTTTTTCTACATAAATAATATCTGGTTTTAGAAATTAGGGAGGGGAAAAGGGAGGTCCTGAGACTTCCATTGCCTAAGAGTTCCTAGAGGGCTTAATCTGGGACTGCATACAACCAGCAATTTTTATTTAACAACACACTCAAACTTCATATTCATTACCGATTATTTTTAAAACGAAAGAGTGATTGTTAATTTTACGATTCCCCCCTTAATTTATGGGCACCAGAGTATTAAATTATGTATCTGACTTCTTGCAATACTTTCCATCGACCTGCTAATTTTTATACACGATCTAATAATCAAGAAAGGCAAAATGATATGTGAAATGCGCTGAAAAGATTCCGAATCAGTTGGATTAATTTATGAAATAATGATTACAACAGATTGTGGAAAATCTACTTTACCTAAAACGCACCCCCTTCCTTTCCTCCCGCAAAACAATACATTGAGCTTGTGCAAAAAATTGCCATTACTTTAATATTATATAGGATTTGCATCTGATGACTATACAGTAAATACGGTAACGGACTAGTTAATTATTTTATTTTCAGTTTTCATTACTGTTAAAATGAACACTCGCAAGCTACAAAATTTGATTTTCTTTAACTGCCTAGTCAGAATGACCTAGATAACAGGGGGACGGTCTGCTCTAGGCGGCATACGAAAGGGACGACAAAATCAAGCATGCAGGAAAACAATTTTATAACTATGAAGAGTAGCGGCACTAGCTCAATTACTGCATGCATAAAAATAACTAAAGTAATTAATTTGATAATTGATTCGAATTTTCACCTTTTTCTCGGTAAATTACCAGTATTTGAAAGATTGTCGGTGGACGCGCGATTTCGCAGATAACGAGGGCGTCAAATTTATTATGTTTAAGGAATTATGTTTCTAATAAAATGCATTTTCCCTGGAATTTTTAATTTTATTTCAAGGAAGGGGTGCATGTTGCAAGTTCGCCCCTGGCGGTAAAAGTGTCAGCTACACCACTGCTTTATCAGCGAGGAAGAAAGAGGTTTCAATACGAGAAGTTTCATTTCGGAAACGAAATCCATTAGAGACAGTGGCGTAGTGATAGGGATGGGATAGGATACACACACACAAGCGCCCCGAAGTCCAGTTTCATGGGGCGCCATGGAAACAAAATGTTAGTGCGTTTATGTCAATTTTGAAAGCCTAAAATGTTGAGGGGATGAAAAAATAATACCAAGCCCCGGGCGCCACTTAAGGTGCGTAACACTTACGAGCAGAAATCGAACAGAACATTTTGCGAACAGCTGCTCGTAGGTGTAGACGGGTGTTTTTGCTCGCCGCGAACAGTTCGGGAACAGCGGGCGGGGAGCCAAATCTTGTCGTTTTTTCGGCGAATTCAAAGCATTCGCTGTTCAAATTGGGACGGGTTAGCGTGTTGTTCACCATCCCCGCGAATCTCCTTCGAACCTGCAAGGTCACATTTAGACAGGGCGTGTGCTTCTTGATTTTCTTTTACCGTTTCTCTTGCAATTATGGAGTGGACAAAATTAAACTTATTAAAATTAATAGAAGTTTACAGAAATAAACCTTTGCTCTGGCATCCGAAGCACAAGGACCGCTATAGAAAAAAATTAAAACAAGGTTTCCAGACAGAAACAGGTGAGGGGAAAAACGTACTAGTGGCCCAGTGTAAGAAAAAGATTATATCCTGGTTTCCATTGGCGCGAAAAGCAGAGAATAAAGAATTCCATAGAAAAAGGAAAATATAAGTTATAAACTATAAAGAATACGAATATTATATGTTTTTTATACAATTTTAGTTTTTTATTCTTGACAATAATTTCTTACATTAGCTTTATACAATTAATTTTCAAGTGTTTGTCATCTTGGTTACGCTACTAATTAGTAGGTTATACATATTTATTTTAAATTTCAACTTCTTTGTTTGATGAGATTAAAAAATATGAATTTTTTAAAAATTGAAATTAATGCAGAAAAGAACTAACTTTTTCTGTGCCTGCTTTCGAGATGGAACATTTTGATATTAATAATTTTGAACTAAATATCACGCATGGTGAAATTTTCCTTAATCAAAATGTCTAACACCAAAGAGACCTTAATTATAATGATTGTGAAATTAAAATGAAACTTAAAATCTGTAATTAGAAAGCAAAACGAAAGTAAATTTTTTCGTTTTTGAAATTATTATTTAACTTAGTTAAGTTACTAATTCGGAGTGCATATGTATTTCAAATGTCACTTTTGTCGTTTAATAAGATATGTAAGAACAGATTGAAAAATAGAAATTTTATGCAAACTGAAATTAACGCTAAAAGGAATAAATTTTTTCCAAGCCTGCTTTCGAATAGTTTTTACATTAATAGGTTTTTAATATTAAGTGTTTTCAATTAAATGCCTACGCATAGCCAAATTTTCATGTTTTCTTAATCTAAATATATAAAACCAAAGAGATCTAAATTATAATGGTTGCGAAATTAACATGAAACTTAAAATCTAAAATTAGCATGTAAAACGAAAATAAATATTTCTGTTGCTGCAAATGTTATTCAACTTTATTAAGTTATTAATTCGAAATGCATAGATAACTATTTAAAATTTCACTTTTGTTGTTTCATAAGACTTAAAAATATAAATTCCAAATAATAATTTTAATATTAAGTGTTTTTAAATAAATGTCTATGCACATGGCCACATTATAATTTTATCTTAATTAAAAAGTCTAAAGTTCAGTTTAGTTACATTAACGTCACGTTTTAAAGCAACACGAAGGCTATTGGGACGGACTTCGTAATTTTGAACCGCGTTCAGATGACGAGCACGACACCCGAATTGGTATCCTCTCCAAACTTCCACACCACACCAGCGGGAGAACGTTTGGTAACAACGTATGATTTAGCGTTCAACGGGCGTCATACATGGCGGATCTTCTGTGGAATCGGGCTCCCAGCCTGAAGCCCCTCCGGTCCCGAAGCTGAGACCTTACCGCTAGACCACTGCGGCTGTTTAAAATGACTAAAAGAAAAGAGCCTGAAGCATAATAACAGCGAAATTAAAAGGAAATGTAAATCGGTAATTAGAAAGTAAAACGAAAATAAATTCTTCCAAGTATAAAAAAAAATCTGTTTGTGCAATAAAATACTTCGCTTCACAAAACTTATTAAATAAAGTAAAAACCACTTTACTGAATTAGCTTTTAGTTGAGGAACATTTAAAAAGGTGTGTAGTATTAAAACTGTAAGTGAAATTCTATTTTGGAGTTCATGTATCAAAGAAAGCAAACTTTGTTAACCACAGTTTTAATAATAGAAAAAGTTAACGTGATTAAGCGATTTGATGACACAATTAAATTAGTTTGATTTTTATAACAACAATGAAAAGTACAATGAAAGTTGGATAGGAGCAAGGGTGAAATTGTGCGACAATTAACACTTTGAGAGGAAAGGGACTCGGAAAAATACGGTTTTTTTTTTTTGGATTAACCTAACAAGAAGTTTTCTATTCAAAAATTTGATTTACCTAGAGGAGAGTGAGGTAAAACCGGATACCTTGATTCTGGCGCTATTAGTTCTCCTTTCTAATGTTCAGATTCAGAATTATGCTCTACTAGTCAAAAAGAAAGAATGGTCATATATTGTAGCTGTTAAATTCACTTTATCTGCGAAGGTTTATTTGATTTAAGACGTCAAATCTCTCTAATGTTCTTTTCCCCTCAGGGGCTCACCTTCTTTAGGTGAGTATGTGTGATCCAATCCTGAGGTACCCAGAGATCTTTACTCCCTTCCAGTTCACCCTCCCCTTCGCCTTCTGCTTTTTTCTGATCCTTCCATCCCTCGACGGCAAGCGTGGAAGCTCTCTGAGAAGCTGTTGCCACTCTGTTTACTTCTTGCTTCTCATGAACAGCCGAAAACCCCACGTGTTGGCAGTGCGTGGCGACCCTTTAGACGGGTGGTATACTGTGGTCCCCGGTGCATCAATGTGACTGGTAGCTAGCCACTTGAGTGGCTAGTCTGCTAAGGATCAAGCGCGGGAGTCACTTTCTTGCGCTTTGCTTTAAGTCACTGTCTCCGGACATGATCCCAAGCGCATAGGTCCCGATTAGCACTGAGGTAAGCGCAGAGGCTGGAAATGTCCAGAGCCGGTGGCTGCCTTCCCTTGTTGGGCAGTGCCGTCGGGCCTGAATCCCCATCAACATCGTATGTCAATGCCCCAAAAGAAAATTTCCCCTCAATGGGCATCATACAGAGTTTAAACTTGCCACCAATTTACCACATTTTGATACTTTTTTGTGATTAAACGAGTTTCAGATAAAAATGAATAATTTAATTCGGTTTCTCCATTTCTCGTACAGAAAGCCATTGCAGCAATTGTAGGTGAAGTCTCTTCTATCCTTAAGATACGTTCTGGGGATTTTCTGGTAGAAGTAAATTCTAAAAAACAAGCCCAGAAAATAATTAAATTAAAAGCCTTATCGACAATACCTGTTACTGTTAATTCTCATGCTTCCATAAACTTCTCCAAAGGTGTAATAAATTGTGGAGTTGTTCAATGTTCCTCTTGAAGAGATATCTCCGGAATTGAAACCCCAAGGAGTGACCCATGTACGCTAGATTTCTATTCGGGGGGGGGGGGCGGCACAACTCCTTCCCACAAAACATTTCATCCTCACATTCCATAGCCCCAAATTACCCGAATTTATATATGCAGGATACTTAAAATTACCCGTCAGACAATATACATATCAAACCTTTTGAGATGTTTTCAGTGCCAGCGATTTGGCCCCTCGAAATCTAATTGTCGCGGGACCCTCACTCGTACCCGCTGTACTGAAAAATGCCATGATAGCCTGCAGTGTACCGCACACGAAAAGTGCGTGAACTGCAGTGGCAATCATATCTCATTTTCTAGATCATGCCAACGCTGGTTACTTGAGAAAAATTACTACGACTAAATAAAAGAAGATATCTCCTATCCCGAAACTAGACAAAAAGTCTTAGCACAAACACCCACCCCTGGTTTAAGTTATGCATCCGCACTACAGAAAATTTTTGTGCCAACTGTCCATGTTCCAAATGTTTACAACAATCGGCCCAAACCAAACCCTCTGATAAACCAACCGATTCTGATACTGAACCATCCACAAACAGTGCTCCTGAAACTAGCAAACCAGAAAGTCTTAAATCAAGGAAGAAATCACAGTCAAAATCTCAAACCTCTCTTAAATTAAAGCTTGCTGAGCGCGGCCTTTCATCGAGAGAGCTGCCAGTGAAACAAACTAAAAAAGTACAATGTGAACAATTCTGTCGCTCTGGGACTTGCAAATCAGAGCATCGACCACAAGGACTTGACATCCATTTTTGATAACGAGCTCAAAAGTCCCGATCTCATCGCGGGAAGAAAAGAAGCGGAGTATGAAAAATTGCAAATGAATTGCGATGTTTCGCCAACTTCTACTACTGTTCCTAATACCTCTCAAACTAAAAACCTCTCTTAATGAGTACCTTCCTCTCCTGGAATTGTCGCGGCATTCGGTCCAATCTTCATGACATCAGGACCATTCTCAACAATTTCCATCCTGTTTGTTTTTGTATCCAAGAAACTTTCCTGAAGTCGAATGTTCCTCTCAAATTGCGTGGATACAATACTGTTCGGAAATATCCAGATAATGGCTCACATAATTCTGGAGGTGTCTGCATCTTAACTTCTAATTCTTATCCGAGCACACCTTGTCTATGTTACTATCTTGCATACTTCTTTGTAGGCTGTGGCTGTACAAGTTCATATCCGAATACTAGTTACAGTCTGCTGTGTTTATTTGCCACCCAATGATGTTAGTCACTAAGATCTCGACAACTTAGTGGACCAGCTTCCTGCACCATTTATTTTACTTGGTGATTTTAACGGACATATTACTCTGTGCGGTTCGGATAGTGCAGATTCTTGTGGACGACAGATTGAACAGTTTCTTTCTATATAATAACTGTCTCTGTCTGCTCAAAATGACGAGAAAACCTAATTCCATAAACCTACAAGTACCTTCAACAGTTTAGATCTAGCCATATGTTCTCCTGTGCTTTTACCGTTGCTGAATTTTACAGATGGAAGTGAGCTACATGATAGCGATCACTTTCCTTTAAAATAGTCTCATATGCTGATAGCGGCGGTGCGACTCCATGTCCACCGCTTTTTCTATTCCAGCGGGCAGATTTGACTGCATTCACGCAACTGGTAAAAATCACGGAGGCGGTGATTAACACTGCAGACATTTCGGCAGCGCTACAGCATGTTATTGATTGTATTATGAAAATCGCAAATAATTCCATCCCTTACTGTTCCCCACGTCTAAGAAAATTTTGTAGACTGAGGTGAAATGAAGCCTGTCGGGACTCAGAAGAGACAAAAGCACCTGATTCCAATCCTTAAACCACTATTCGCCACTTATTCCAATCCTTAAACCCGGAAAAGATCCTTCCAACCCTCTAAACTATCGGCCTATTGCTATAACGAACTGTATGTTTAAAACGTTCGAGCGTATGGTCAATGCCCGTCTAGTTTTTGAATTAGAGAAACAAGTTTGGATTTCGACGTTGTAGAGTGGTTTCCGTCGGGGACGTTTAACTTTTGATAACATCATCTTTTTTGGAAACCCAAATAAGCAATGCTTTTGTTCGAAGGAACCACCATGTCTCTATTTTCTTCGACGTCGAAAAGGCTTATGACCGTACATGGCGCTACGGCATTCTCCGTACACTTTTTATAACTTGGATTTTAAAGGAAATCTCCCTGTTTTTATTCAAAATTTTTTAACTTCACGAATTTTTCGTGTGCGTGTTGATGATTTTTATTCTGACCCTTTTATTCAAGCTGAGAGGG
This sequence comes from Araneus ventricosus, assembly GCA_013235015.1. Lineage (NCBI taxonomy): Eukaryota > Metazoa > Arthropoda > Arachnida > Araneae > Araneidae > Araneus > Araneus ventricosus. Next base: position 61,505 of record BGPR01002408.1, on the reverse strand, counting down.
TTCCACAAGGAAGCGTCCTGAGTATCAAACTTTTTAGCATCCATTTTAGTCAAATTCTTTGTGAACTATCTCCATCTGTGCAAGGAACGCTGTATGTTGATGACCTGCAGATTTTCACTCAAAGTTCTAACATGCGCTTAATTGAGCGTCAGCTGCAGAATGCAGTGAACAAATTAGTTTCTTGGTGTGATAGCCAAGGGCATACACTTTCTTCTGAGAAGAGTCGTTGCTTGCATTTTCGCAGAAAACGCAATCTGCATCCTGACCGAGGAACTAATATTCCTGTTGTTGATAACATACGGTTTTTAGGAGTGATTCTTGATAGAATGCTCACTTTCCTTCCGCATATACTTCGGTTGCGGAAGATGTGTGAGAAATCTTTTAATATCTTCAAGGTGTTGTCTAATACATCATGGGGAGCTGATCGCACTTCCTTACTCCATGTTCATCAAGCCGTAATTTTATTTCGTATTGATTACGGGTGTATGGTGTATGGATCCGTCCGTCCTTCTATATTACGGAGACTTGATACCATACACCATTCTGCTCTTATATAGAATTTGTTCAGGTGCACTTCGCACATCACTTGTGAAAAGTCTTTATGCTATCTGCAATAAATTACCTCTACAATTGAGTCGTACGAAATTAAGTGTGCAGTATTATCTCCGCCTGCTATCTATTCCGAAACACCCTGTTAGTCACCTGACTCTTTCGGTTAGTCTTCGGAGAATTTATGATGCACGCCCGTCTTACATTCTTCCTTTTAGTGAGAGAGTTAAAATTCTTCTCCATAATTCGAGACTTTATGAGGTAACTATTCAGCCTACTGATTTCTTTTTTTCCCACCTTGGGATATTCCGCAAATTGTATTTTTGAACCCCTTTGCTGTATTTGATAAATACACAGCAGCGCCTTTTGTTTTTCAGCAGCTTTATAACTATCACCGCAGTCAATATTCTTCCTACACATAAGTTTTCACTGACGGTTCAAAATCCGATGGATATGTCGGTAGAAGTGTGCTTCCAACTGGCACGCAAAGTTACCGTTTACATTCATCTCTTTCAGTTGTGACTGCTGAACTGGTTACTGTCATGTACGCTCTTCAAAAAATTTCCAGTTCCTCGAGGCGTACGTTATGTCTTTGCAGTGACAGTAAGAGTGCTTTGGAGTCTCTGTCCAATTTCAACCATCGGATGCATCCAGTTTCTTTCGAAATCCTGGTTTTTCTTCCTGCCCTTGAAAAAAGGGGTTTCAAAATTTTGTTTGTTTGGGTTCCTAGTCATGTGGGAATAAAGGGAAATGAATTGGCGGATTGCGCAGTTAAAGCTGCAAGCTCCTTCCTGCAGCGAGAACTTCCATATGGCGACGAAAGGAAATATTTTACTGTCATGTTCTCGGGCTTTTCCAACAGTTCTGGGATCAGGAGCTCTCCAATAAGCTGCACTCGATCAAACATATATGCTTATACTATATACTTTTGGCTTGTTATCCCAGTGCATGGGCTCGATGTTAACTCGACTCCGCATTGGCCATACCCGTTTCCCCCATAAACATCTTTTTTTTAGGGAACGGTGTCCCAATTGTTCATCATGCCATGTTGACTTAAATGTTCTTCATGTTTTAGTTGAGCTTCCTGTTTTTAATAATCACCGTATGCGTTTTTTACTTTCTCGTATACGAAGTATACAGAGAGAAAGTATTGTAATCGTGAAAAAATTCGAACTCGAGATTTTGAGGAATCTCCACGTTTTAGACCTCCCTAAGTCCAAAAACACAATTTTGGCATTATGTCTGTGTGTCTGTCTGTGAACACGATAGCTCGAAAACTATTAGAGCTACGGAGATGAAATTTGGTATGTGGTCTTTAAACATAATTTGTAGGTTTCTATCAAATTTTGGACAAACTCCGTCAAAGGGAAGTCTGTCTGTCTGTATGTTCGAGGTCATGCGAACGCTATAACTCAAAAACTTGAAAAGCCAGATGGATAAAATTTTATACACAGTTTTATCGTCATGAATGTAAGTCCGTATAAAATTTTGGGCCAAATCCGTCAAAGGGTTGACTGTCTGTCGGTCCGTATAATTTACTTTTGAAGAGAATCCATTATCTCCACGCTCATGCGTACTGGAAGAAAGGAGAGGAATTTCATTACGGAGTAGCGAATTTCGTCAGTTTATCCTTGAGCAGGTAAGAGAGGAAAATCGTTACGCATCTCTTTGAATTTCATTCTTTGCCTAGATATTTTTATAATGAAAGACCTTCTGGTAATCACTGGATTCTGGGTAACAATAGGTTCGAATTTTTTTAGCTACGAGGGGGAAGGGAAAACAGGAAGGAGGAAGGGGGAAACAGGAGAAGGGGGAAGGATTATTTTTACCGTTTTGTAGGAAGTCCCCGGCGGTCTAGTAGTTAGAGCGACTACCTGCCAACTCTTTGAAAGCGGGTTCGATCCCCGGCTCGGAGGAGTTTGTAGTTTTGTCACCATCGAAATCGTCCAAGTAAGTTCAATTAAAAAATAGATTAATTGAAATTAATAATTAAGCCTTGATTAATTAATATTCCTAATTGATAATAAGTAATTAACTTGACTAA
>BGPR01002408.1:0-45102 GCA_013235015.1 Araneus ventricosus | reverse complement strand
TCGGAAGTGATAACCGAAATTTCGCTGAATTTGTACTTAATTAAAATTGTAATCAAAATTTCGAGAAACTCGCTCCGAGGTGCACATTTTTATCCTCTAAATATATTCTTTCCTACGCTAATATTTATTACATTCAATAGATGAAGGTATTATTCTTTAAGTTAAATGTTTCAGTGATTAATCTAATAATCTTTCGGTGTATTGCTCTTCACATGAGGCAAAAAATACATCAGACTGAAAACATAAATTTGAATTTGCGGTAACACCACTCAGAAACTGAATATTTTGTTTATTAGGATTACGTGGATGGCTGTTTTATTAGTGTTTAGAAATTTTATTTTAATTTGGCCTTGGATATTTTTGGCCCTTTTTATCTGGTTTATAGAAATTCTCACTAAATCTAAAAGAATTTCATTATTTTTAATTTGTGAAGAGTTAGTGTTTCAAATAATTAATACCAAAGCTGCTGTCCATTAAAAATATTTCGTTTCAAAATGGAAGTGTTTGAATCAGTAGCCGTGTCTAGTACAATTAATATATGGATACTGATAAATACTGAAATACACATACAGTAAAACCTGTTTATAACTGGCACTTGAAGAAATGCAATCCTGTCTTAAGCGGAAAAAATATTTGGTCCCGTCGGAAATCCTCATGTACTAATTAATGAGCCCTGTATAAAACGGAATCCTGTCTAATAGACTATGGGACGAACTCGTAAAAAATGCTTGAAATGAGATTTCGTTTGCCATCTGTTGAGACTACAAAAATTTGTTATTAAAGCATTTTAATTACTGTATTTTATCGAAAATCACGATGTTCCCACGTTTAAATGTGCACATTATTTATAAAATAACAACTAAATTGAGAACTATTTGTTTCCCCTGTTTGCAGCCATTCGTAAAATCGCTACGAGATGGCGCAGTCAGAATTCAGTCAAGATTTTAAAAACAGTCTTTTAATCACATTAAGTTATATTTTTATTTCACCTAATGCCATAAAAAGTATTAATACGATGTTAAACATCGTTGATATTCTTTTTTTGGATTTTATTTTCGTCATATTTAAAAATGTATTGTAACCTTCCGCCATTTGTTTACATTCTGCATTGAGACGAATTCAAATCGTTCAAGATTTCGTTCATCTGAAAACTGTATTTCTAACTTTATTTATTGCAATTGTTTGCATATAAAAAACTTTGTTATAGAAATCAGAACAATAAATAAATTGTAATTTTATAATACAAGCATTTAAAAATAAATTTTACACTCAAGTAGAAAAAAATTACTGAAAAATTGTAACAAATTTTGGATACAAATATTTTCATTCTTCAGTTTGATTAGTTTTTTTTAACTATTAATTCTTGAAGTTAACAAGTAAATTATTTTGCAAATCGAACTTTGATTTATTAATTCTATAGGTAGATACAAAAATCTCTTTATCTTTTGCCAAAAATGGCTATGTTGATTTTGTACATTACAAAATCTCATCGTTATTATTTATTTAATTGTATAAATTATTAGTATTCTAAATGAAAACAGTCAGGTTTTTAATTTTTAATTCTGAAGTTTTTACTACACTAAGTTTAATAATTGAGAACATATCTGTTCTTGCATACAATAAATTTAGAATAGAAAATTCATTAAATTATGTGATATCCTATTAAGCGTGACAGGTACAAATATTTAAAAGTAAGTTAAATAAGAAAGTGTATTATATTTGCTATGAAAAAAATCTATACATAGACATTGCTGTTTTTTTTTTTTTTTTTTAAAAAGAATGAAAATACTCCTTGATTTATTTTTGGAGGAGTGAATTTTATTTTAAAGGACAGGAGTACAAAAGCATACATGATAAAGATCAGTGCTGAAAAACTGTTAAATTCCACACACTGGAAAATAATGACAAACACACTATAGGAGTTATAAATCAGTACTAGAAAACATTGAGGGGGAGAGAAGAAACATGTACTTTTTATAACATTTGGATTAATTTCTGAAAAAAAGACTTTCAATATAGTTTATGAATGTCTTTGTGTAAGAAATTAAACGATATCATAATTTGACAACTTTCATTGAAAGAAATACATGGTTTAATTTGAACTCTTTGTTTTTTGTCCGTAAATCGCATGTAGCATTTCCATAGTTATTGTCAATGCATTTTTCTGAGCTACCATCATCTCCGAAACCATTTGAAATACTCAATCAACTATTTCTTTTCCATCAAAAAACAACCATTCTTGCATGCCTTATTTTTTTTCCAAAACTTTTAGTTGATAAGGATACTAAATTGTCATTTAAACCCTCAATGAGGTCGATGAAACAAACTTGAGCTGCACTAGCACTTATGTCAAATGAGCGTCATTATGTTCGAAAATAGAAGATTACTATATTAAAAAATTGCTTGTATGTTTTAAATGCTTCAAGCTGAATAATCCTGGTTTTTCTTTATACTACGCATTCATATGATGATAAATTAAAAAGTAATTTTGAAAGGAATAAACACCGCGAACTGCTATCAATGTGTAACGAGCGAGGATTGATTCGATTTGAAACGATGTCCATGGGAATTTTAGCTACAACGGCTATCTTCCCCTACTTCCACCAAGTTACAGTTAGCAAAAGTCAGTCAATAGAGTCTGGGAATAAAAACGAGCGAGGATATCAAACATTTAAAAGGTAAACAAACAAATGGCGGAAGAATACAAACTTCATTCATATGCGAACTAAATAAATCCAAATCACAAATATTAACTATATGAACATCATATTATTTTTTAATGGTATAAAATTAAATAAAAAGTCGAATATTTGGATTAAAAAGCTGTTTGTTAAATTTTGAACTGAATTTTGACTGGGCCATCTAGTAGCGGTTCTAAGAATGGCTGCAAACAGGCACAAAAATATAGTTCTCTATATAATTGTTATTTTGTAAATAATGTGCACATTTAAGTGTGGGAACATTGAGATTTTAGATGAAATTAAGTAATTAGAATAGCTTAATGAAAAAATTATGTAGTCTCAAAACATGGGAAACGGACTTGAACGATATTGATGTTCGTCCCACAGACTAAGGGCGATGTTTACATTTTAACTAAGCGTGATCTAACAAAGAACTCCTGAAATGCGCTCATATTACTCATTGCCTGACACCCGTTTCCGGTGTAAAATCGTCCAAAAGAGGTAGTCTCTTAATCCGTGGTCAGACTATATTTTATTTTCCTACATAGAAATGCCCTAGACACATATATTTATTATATGTTTGTGTATGATACACGCATGATATTTTGTGTTTAGTACATGCAACTTGAAATATAAACTTTTTTATATGCATGAAACAAGTTGGCGTCGATAAATTTTGAAGAGAATTGCAGTCATTCCAAAAAGCACTAAAGATCTGTTATTGATCTTTCGTATGGTGTTTAAAGATGAAAAGAACATGGAAAAACTTTCTAATTATAATTTAAATTTTCTGAGTCCATGTCAGTTTTGGAATGTTGGATGAGAAATCTGCACATGTAAACGGTGAACGTCAAAGCGTATTAAGACGCCGTCAAACGGGGCGCATTCAACATTTTGAAATGCGGTAGTTACAGAAATTTAACTTCGTGTGACAGACATGTGTAAAAGAAAGATTAATTACATACCATGCTTCCCCGAAAATAAGACCCTGTCGTATATTCATTTTTGTTCCAAAAGACACATTAGGGCTTATTTCAAAGGGATATCTTTCTTTTCATGCACAATTTACATTTATTCATGTAAATGATTCGCATTTATTTTCTGTGTATTTGATGCACAAAAACTTGTATTTACTCAAATACAGCTTTATCATATTTATTCATGTCTTTTTCTTCTTGAACATTCTCTTAAAGCTCCAAATGCTTAATTCTGGTATGAACTTCTTCCGACTCCGTTTCCTATTTCCTGTCCTCTGAGACCGTTGGCCCTAATCTCCTATGCCTAGCATTAATGCTCTCTTTAAATGGATAACTCTTATCTATAAGAAAAAAAGCTGCTCCTGCTTGTTATGGCAGTGCCAACAAAGTTATCTGTTATTTTATCATTCTTCACTCAAATCTCGACCTCTTGCAGGTTAGGTTTCAGTCCGCGCTGATTCCTCTCTAATCAATTTTCGATGTATTCATTGATTTCTGTGCACAAATGGCTCTTGAAACGCTTCTTTGAAAACACGGAATCATTCTTGCGGGAATCATTTATCAATCAAATGTGGACGTGTGTTGCTTCTGAACTCAGATTGTTCATTCGGCAATAAGTCTGGCGTCCGTCTGGCTGACAAATGTATTTGCTAAAGCTTATTTTGGGGGCAGGGCTTATCTGCGCGAGCATCTGAAAAGCAGGGTTGTAGTGGAGCTGAACGCATATTAACGCCGTTCCGACATTACCTTTTTTTAACGAAAAAAAATTGTGAAAACCTCCTTAAAACAACGCGAATTTTTCACCCAGGTTAGAGCGTTCCGGCACTGCTTATTTTGCGACTACATCACTGTTGAAAAGTCATGCTTGGGCGTATTTTTCGATGATTTCCTCATTTTGGGAAACACTATACGTTTACTGTACATGCTTTGTCATTGTAAATGGGCTGGTGAACAATGTTTCATCCGAGTGATGGCTCGAGGAAAAAGTTGAAAAACTTTGAATGAGTGCTGTAGTCGCAAATTAAGCAGTGCCGGAACGCTCTAGCCTGAATGACACAAATCGTGCTGTTTTAAGGAAGTTTTTACAGTTTTTCTTTTTTATTTCTCGTAATAAAAAGAAGCAGTGCCGGAACGGCGTTTCGGCTCAACTACACCCCTGCTCTGAATGATCAAACTTTGCATGATAAAAATATAGAAAAATGCAAGTTTTTGAGAAACTAATGCATATGTCATACATAACTGACGAATGATCTGATGGCCAGCAAAGTTTCTATAATTTTCAGTTTACCCCGGAGATAATATTAACTACGATTTTTAATTCATTTATTCTAATAATTAACGTTTCGTCAATCATGAATTTGAAAAAGTAATTTTGAATAAAAAAACATCAACTTTCTCAAAGAGAGTTACATTTTTGACAATATGGTATGCTGATTAATAATTTATTATATTACATTCATTATTGTCTTGTGATTATGTGTTCAATTTTGTTCTTAAAATAAATCAAATTTCTTCTGAAGCATACTTGGAAAAATATACGTTATTGTTGTTTCATTTTTTCATGACCGTTTTTTTTTAACGTAGGACTACATTCATCCCATTGGGGTCTCAGGAAGGAATTTGACTCGCACCCCAAAACGCCACAAAAAACGTCGTACGGGAGATCCTCTATATCTCGGTAACAACAAAAATTTAAAAAAAAAAAAATTTTTTATTTTTTAAAAAAAAGGTAAAAAAAAAAATTAAAAAAAAAAAAAAAAAAAAAAAATCTGAAAATCGGAATTGTAGTTCAGCGAATACTGAGTCGCAATGTTGGACAAAAATACGCATGAACAAAAGAGAATCGCGAGTAACAAAGAGAAACCGAGAAACAAACGAGTCACGCGAGTAAAGTAGTCCTACGCCTTTAACATCAACGGCTGTTTGAAAAAGACAGCCTGCCGTCATTTTTTTAATAGAATTTTGGAAATATTTTACTATTTTGCAAAAAAAACTACTAATGCTGGTTTTAATATTGGTGATTGTGTATAGCACTCCATTTTATTAAAAACTAGCAGTGCGCGCACGGCGTTGCCCGTGGAATCGGGACTTCAACAAAATAAAAAAAAGCCCACATACAATTGCGTAAATGAAAGTTTTAAAAACGAAATCAAAACAGAAATATATATATATATATATATATTATTGAGTTTGTCTGTTTCTTTTTCCTCTCGACCGAGTACCGTTAATCCAAAACAATGTTAAAAAATTACAATGTGATATTTATTACACCGCAAGCAAAGTATGAAAGGCAGAGAAATAAGTTAAGACACGCTTAAAAATAATAATCGAAGTCATCGAGTAAATAAATCATCTCCTCGTAGAACGCGAAAGTAATGTAAGTCACCTGCCGCGAAAAAGGAAGGTCACGTAACCAGCCAATGAAATTGCAACAATGCAGTCGGAGGATCTCTGTAGGATGCCCCGTTGGGAACGGTCGGTAGCAAAAACACTGTACTTTTCAGGGAAAAATTAACTTAAAAAAAAAAAAACGGGAAAAGGTATTTTAACGGTTCTTGTTTAAATTCCGACAGAAACGTTCCAGTTAGAAGTTGAAAAATATTGAAAATGATAGCGTTGTTAGAAAGGCGGATGCGAGAATTTCAAGAAATCCGAATAAAAAATTACCATAAAAGTGACTATTTTTCAAAATTCAGTAAATTACGTTAGAAATTCAAAGCTAACTTCATTAGAACGGAAATCGCGTGCTCTTTCCGATGGTGTATCTATTTTTGTCGTATAGTTATCCGAAACCATGCTATTGAGAAATTAGCGCGAAAAATCACCCAAAACATTAAATAAAAAATTTTCTAGATTAAATTTTAAAATTTCGGCTTCGAGGTGCATTGAGTCACCATTAAGACTACCTGTGTGCCAAATTTCAAGGCTGTAAGTGCGATAGATTCGTCTGGACATCGCACGCAGACACACACACGCACACACAAACATTGCCTTTTATAAGTATAGATTTAACTCATTTTTTTATTTTGACAAAAATTTTTTTCTTCCTTTTTACTTTCTCGTATACAAAGAAAAAGTATTGTAATTCTGAATGTTTCTGTTAACAGAGGCGTCCCGGGCAATTGCCCGTGGCGCCGAAGTCCGGGGGGGGGGGGGCAAAAGCGGGAGTGTGAAGGGAAAACAAAAATGTTTTAATATACTTCAGAAATAAAGTCATATTTAAAAAAATTGTGGAATATATTATTTTAGTTACAACTAGCTGCATGGCCCGGCGTTGCACGGGCAATCTTGAATATTGAGATATCCCGGGCGGAGAGAAGTGAGATCACGTGAGGCCTTGGGATCCATATTTTCATATGCCCGGCTCCAATTTTTTTCAACAAATATTGTCACTTACTTTCCACAACAAATGTAAATATTCTTTCAAATCTAGTCTTTTTATTACTAATTTTCATATTCCCGCCTCCGGTTTATTTTTTTTACACATATTATCGCTAACGTAAACGTTACGTTTCTCCCAGAACGTAAAAAATCCTTTGAATCCTATATTATTTAATTAAATTTTTTAAATCCAACCTTTTAATTACCTTATAGTTAATAACCCAGCATTTCTCGGAATCCACATTTTTTCATATGCCCGACTCTGTTTTTTCCCTACAAATATTGTCACTAAGCTTCCCCAACAAACGTAAATCTGTTTTGAATCCTCTCTTGTTGGATTAAAACTTTCAGTTCTAGCCTTTTTATTACCTTAAAGCAGTTTGGTTTGAATGAAAACGCGAGAATTCTTATGCTTATAAATTAAAACAGATTAGCATGATATTTGTTTTGCAAAAGAAAAAATAAAACGAATAAAAATGAAAAAAAACCGGATAAAAATGAATAAATAGTTTCCCCCAACAAACGTAATGTTGCGAAACACCCTATGACAAAAAAAAAGAAAGAAAAATGCAGGAAAACGATTTTTTTTTCAGTTGTTAATAAATTCAAACACAGAAGATCGCTCAAAAGGAAATACCAACTTCCGTTAAATAAATAAAAAAAATGCAACACCGGATGCGAAAACTAATAATAGGGAAAAAAAGAATCCGCCGTGACAATTCAATCATTTTGACGTTTTTAATTAATATCTTTTTAACTAATTGTAATTTCGGATTTTAAATGGCCGAAATGGATTCCTTGGATTATTCCCCATCTTTTGATGCTTTCCGCGTGCTTCTCCGTTCAGCGGTTCGTGAGGAGATAGCCGGACATACATACATACGTTTGTTTACCTTCGAATTTTTATAGGATAGATAAGACAAATAATATAATCTTAAATATAGCTGAAGTTTAAAAATTCTCACCTTAATATTATTAAGTCATAGTTGCATGTGTAATATGCATGTTTGTAACTAAAAGTTTGTTTAACATTTAGAAACGTTGATTGGCGGGGGAGGGGGGCGCCATATGTTATCTTGCCCGGTTGGTCAAGTTACTTCGGGCCTTTTCTGTCTGTTAGAATGACTTTGATTTTGAAAATTAATTTCAAAAATCCATGGATTAAATTTATGGATTCGAAAACTGGTTTTAGTTTTTTTTTAGTCGTTTCAATTTCAAATATAAATTTAAAAATTGTAAAATCAAAGTTAAAAACACTAATAGTATATCTAAAAATAATGCACATATTGGGACTATTCGATATACGTAAAATAATAATAATAAAAAATTATTTTTTTATTGCTAAATAGATTTTAAAAGTTTTAATTTATTGTTTTTTGTTTAAGATCATGTATTTAATATACTGTTCAGCAACGGATTCCGAGACTACCACTTTTGGACGATTTTACACCGGAAAGAGGTGTCAGGTAATGAGTCATACGAGCGCATTTCCGGAGTTCTTTGTTAGATCATGTTCAGTAAAATGTAAACATCGCCCTTCCCTTCTTCACTTAACCCCCTATTTTGATGAAAATAAGTCCGCCCGGCGTGTGCGCAAAAGCGCTGAGGGTTTCCGAATCTGTTGCTAAACAATACTAATGTAATTTTATTTTAATGTGTTTTTAATTCTAATGTAATTTTTCATGCTTTTAATCATGAGTATAAGATGCTAAAATAAAATATTTTTTCAAAGTGAAATTGATGGATGATCTTTTGTTTCATTTATTTGACATTTATGCGATAAATCTTTCTTCTTAAGAACTGTTTCGAATTTTAACTCGGTCCACTTTGGCTTCCTTAAATTTTTTTGACTAGGACTCCACTGGATCGGACATTATCCCGAGCCTCTCTGAATTAACAGATTGTATTATATTCCGGGATTTTCCCGTTTTCGTTTTGTGTGTGTTTGCTTCGAGAAAATTTCAGTCTTTTTCCAGCATTTCCCCCCTGTAGAGGAAGGATGTTAAAATGAAATGCTGCTTAATAATTTTTTTTTTTCAAAATGCAACTTCTCAAGATTTGTCTTCACACTTTTGTAATACATATATGTATATTCAAAGGAATATTGAAATATAAAGCAAAGATACCAGTTGTATACTTAGTTAAAAATTTCTGAATGAATTTTTTTCTCCCTGCTAAAAATGAAATCTTGGGCTGATTTTTTTCCAATGAAAATTATTGAAAAATTATTTCGAGAAAGCTTTGCTGTTTTAATCTTCGCCATACGGGATTTTGACTTTAAATAATGTGTTGATTATCCAAATCACACCAATTTGAAGAAAAGTTTTAAACCAATTTGAAGCAAAAGTATAATTTGCCGTTATCTTAAAAGTTTTTAATGCTTTATTAATGTGCATTAAAATGTTAAATTAAATCAGTTAGAAACAAGATTCATAGAAGCAAACTTCCAGAAGTGAGAGACATCTTACCTCAAAAAGAGATCAATTGACAAGTTTTAGATTGTTTATTATAATATTAATTACGAACTGAATTTAAATAATTTTATTGTTACCAGGAAAAAAGAATGTGCCTTTTTTTAAGTTATATTTTCACGGTATGTTTTTTTTTTATTTTTTTTATATCTCAGATGGTGGTTCTGTTATTTTTTAAAATATTATTTTATGATTTTAAATTCAACCTTTTTGTACTCATCGCAATTAAAACTGATTTTTGCATGAAATTCAACAATCCTACCGTTCCAAGATCATATTTCAATGTGCAATGATTACCATTTTATTTTCACCAAAATCCCTACGCTCGTTCAAAAACATATTGAAATAATAAGAAAGCATATTATTTCAGTAAACACCTAATAAGTTATTCTGTACTGGAATTCTTTCCCTTTTTAGATTTTTTGATGTTTTTCTGATGTTTAGTAAAAAATTAATTTAAGAAGGACGTTTAGAATTAAGAACTTTCTTTTATTCCTTCAAAATAACTTATCGAATCTGTTGAAAGGATGGAAGTTTTATCTTAAACTATACCAAGATCAACACATCTCGGAGGTGACGAGTGACTTTATGGCACCGCTGGACTCGATGCATTAAAAAAAAAGTGATTTTTGGGCATTGATGAAAAAGATAACACGACCGACTCATACAGCTTTATATTCGTCCTTTTCCTGTTCAGTTGATAATATTTCTTTTGAATTACATTGAAATTTTGAGTGTCTGCGCTATACAGCTTGAGAGCTTTTATCTTCGATATCTAAACTCTTCATAATAATGAGTGAATATATATACTCCCTTTCGTCGCATTTGTGCATATTTAGCATATCCTCTTGAGATCCAAAGGTATAATTTTCGACCAATTTTCACAAAAATTGAGACTCTTGATAAAATTATATAACACTATAATTAATTTATTAATTATATATTAATTAATATAACTAACTAATATCATTAATTATATATAATTAATAGATGACAGCATGAGACCATTCAAAGCATTGAACAGCGAAATTTAAGTGCTTTGCATGTAAAGAAGCTTTTTTTTGTGTGAATAAAACACAACTCCATTAAAATGAATGCAGGGTCTCAAAAGGATATTGATATATTTCATGCCGAAGAAGTCAGGCATAAAATTGTGATAAAGCAGAAGCTGTAGCAAATGAGCAGGGCAGAGCATAAAAACAGACCAATAATGCATAAAAGGTATTTATTATAAAGTCAGTCGATCTCACCTCGAGATATCTCACCCCACAGGGCATCTGGACTCATAGTCCGTCTGTACAGATACAGAAAAAGAGTAAAGAAGGAATAATCATCCTCACACAAAAGCAACACACATATATATACAAGTGAGAAATTAGCATAAAAGAAACGCCAATCACAGAACTCTTCGAAATCTACATGAGCTCCGTGGCGCACTAGAGCACTGAAAATTCGAACCCGATCTCAAAGGACCGAGAGATAGTATGCAGCAGGGTTGCATCAGATATTTTACTTGTAATCGTTAATTATTCTGAATAAATTATTGATAATTATTAAACCGATCAAATCTCTCGAGAGGATGGAAAAGTTTATCTTAAAATGAAACGTACCAAGATCAAGGCATCCTGGAGGTGACGAGAGAATTTCCGGCACCGCTGGACTCCTTGCATTAAAAAAGAAAGCAAACACTACTGCTTTTCTGTGGAGACTGATGAGAAAGATAACTCGAGTCTATATTCTGACTCATGCAGCTCCTTGTGTTGCTTCAAAACGGGACATTAATCTAACTAAACTTAACTGACTCATGTAGCTTTATCCCCATCTTTTTCATGTTGAGTTGAAATTTTGATTTACTTTTCCTTTGAATTATACTGAAATTTTGACAGTATCCACAGTAATCTACACTATACAGCTTGGACTTTTATTTAATTTATTTATTTTAAGAAAAGAACACTACATAGAAAACTCCATTCACAGGGTGCTATAAACAACAAAGAACATAAGCCACAATTAGTAAATAAAAAAAATCCATTAGAAAATAAAAAGTTGAACACAGAGAATACCCAAAGTCATAAAAATTTTTCAAACGCATATATATAGTTAAAAACGAAAACAAATAATCACAAAAACATAAAAACACACTATGATTCTAAAAGTCGTATTTGTAAAAAAATTTTAAAGACCATTTCCAAAAGGCCACGGTTAAAAAGTCAAAACACACAAGCACCGAATCCTCTAAAAACACACCAGGAGTTGAAACGTTTAAAGATGAAAATACACACTTGAGATAAAAATAAATTTCAACACGGCGCCAAAAACATAATACAAAAATTAAAACATTAAAAAAATGGTCGAATACATAAGAACACGGAAAATCAAAACGCATCAAAATCTAAAAAGTTGTAAAAAGACAAAATAAAACACATTATGTATTTAAAAGCTGTTAACATTACGATTTAAAAGCACCAAAATACGTATTAAAAATGTCAAGTTCATTAGAGAGCTTGTTAAAAATTTTATAAAACGAGAATCCATATAACGAGAACCTGTTAATATAATTAAATTTAGAATATACATTTGGAAAGGAACTTTGGTTCCTTAAAAATCTGGCGGGCACAGCGTAATTTATAGAGCTCAGTATATCATTACAATCCATCGAACAATTAATAACTTTGTAAAAGAAAAGAACGCAAGAAACATCTCGTCTGGAACATAAACTAGGCATATTAAAGATATTACGTAGGAGTGAAGAAGATACATCGGGCAAATAAAATCCATTTTTCTTGTAAAGTAAATATCTCGAGAAGTTGTTTTGTATTCGCTCAATTATTTTAATTCTGTTTCGGTAATTGGGATCCCAGATAATACTGCAATATTCCAGATTGGATTTATGCTGTATGTCTAAATTCCTCATAATAATGAATGATGCCATATACAGTCGGACCTCTATTTAACGAACCTCTATTTTGCGAACTTTTTCTTGGAACCAAGAACATTTTGCGAATTTCTTCGTAAAATAACGTCCAAATAGCGAAGTGCATTCTCTATTTAACGAACTTTTTCTTGTGATCCAATATTTTTTTCTCCCTATTTCTCAAAATATTTCTAAACATTTCAAACTTATTCTTTCTTTACCTTGTAGCTGGAAAATGTCAAAGCGAAAGTGCTTGAGCATAAAAGAAAAAAAATTTAATTCTTCATGAGGTGGATAAAGGCGTGAAAAAAAAAAAGGATTTTACTTTAAAATTTGGTATTCCTCCAAACAGCTTATCAACCACAATAAAAAAAATGGTGATAAGATAAAAAATTATGATTAATCGAATTCTTGTTCAAACCGTTTAAAAGCATGTGTCTATGAAGATGTGGATGAGGCAGTTTTGAAGTGGACAGTGTGAAAAATAAAAATAATACCGCAATGAATTGCGATGAAGACGAAAATTATGAAGATGGAAATGATCATGATGCAGAAATCAACAAACCTTCGTATGACGAAATGCTAAAATTCATTAATTTTAGTTTAAAATTATTTTTTTAAATTGAAAATACAGTGTATTCCCGGACAATGTTATGTTTTATTTTTGTTTTCCTTGCAGATTTCTTTTTGATGGGTAAAATATATAAAACAAATAGATATTAATTTACAAAATAAAAGTGTGATTAATTACTTTTTTAATAATATTTAGTGTTTATGAATTTAAAAAAATGTTTTGTGTAGTTTAAAGTTTTTTAAAAGGTGAATCTCTATTTAACGAATTTTCCATATAACGAACTTTTTTTCGGGATTTAGCGACTTCGTTAAATAGAGGTCCGACTGTACTATCTTTCACCACATTGCGCATATTTTACTTGTAATCTTTAATTATCTTTGATGAGTTATTGAAATTGTCCGAAATGATGACTTGAAGTTTTGTTAAATGGAATGGTAGTTTTTAACAGTAGTTTTATTTAAACAGTAGTTTTATTAAGTGCAAATTGCTGCTTAAGGTTTTAAAATAATTAATACTTCATCTTCCTTTAAATCAACCTAGATTAAATTGGTATCTTAATTAAAAACGAGTTTTAATTTGTTTATTAAATGCTTATTCTAATGGAAAAAATGGATACAAATATCAAATCCACAAAAATCTGATGCGTTATGATGAAGTAGTTGTTTTGTAAGTATTAAATTAAATAATTGGGCACTGTTCTCGATTTTTAACAGAAGCGTGTGTATACCTACTTAATCAGGGGATTCTCCTAAATTTTTAATGGCTATCCATGCTTTCACAGTCATTTGAGAATTCTAATGTTTTTCGCACTCTGATTTTTCCATCAGATTTTGCGGGAATACAATTTCGATTTCTGGTCATGTTTGAATTGTTCATCTGTCAAAACTATGCTGTCTTCCAGAAGCTACTAATGTGTGTAAGATGATATAAATGATTCGTAATCAGAGCAGTAATGAAAGAATTGTTACCTTTAGATACATTTCGCTGCCTGAGGAAAAGGAAAGTGTCGGGCTGTTCCCCCCCCCCCGGGGGGCGCGGGGGTATGGCGGCACTGTGGATAAATTAGATTTTAATTGATTCAGAACCATGTTATCAGGATGTGTGTAATTAAATTTCCATCAGGTTTTTTCATACATTCACTCATCAGTGGTGTAGTAAGGGTAAATGACGCCTGGGTATTATTTTATTTACCGGTACAATACAACCCCAGCTAACCGAAATAAAGGTGAGGAAGCAGTTTCGGATAACTATTTTCCGGTTAAGCCATGGACATCTATTACTATTTTGCATCTAATTGCAATATCTAATTCTGAAATGTTTTGAGTGTAAAACGAATTCAAAAGCCTCTTCGTATGTTCTTTATTAAAGTTAACCCTCCGTCGGACGTGATATTCGCGAATTGGGCGCAGGTAAACAGTATCGTAATTAATATTGTTAATACCCATTAATTTTAATTTTAGCATTCTAAAATTAATAACTGACCTTCTTGGGGAGGTTGAAAAGGAGAGAGAGGGGATATCGTTGCAAAAAAGTCTCGCCTTCGCGATTATTTCCGTGCAGTACAGTAGGTGTTTTTTGGATTTTCGATTTCAGGGGCATTTCGGATAACCCGGGTTTCGGTTAACTTCGGTTTTACTGTATTTATTTTTTCGCCTCCCTCATCGTTTCATTCATTGACTCAGCTTTACAGACTTCAAAATAACTCAAATATATTATCTTTTCGGTGGCCTCTGAGACTGATGCCATCGGAGCATGTAGATCTCCTTGCTGCGTCACTGTCATTCGTCATATTGCACAGAATTTTCATTTATTATGTAATAAATCTAAAATAAAATTAATGCTGTTAAGATACTCAACGTCTTGACAAATTTGCTTCTACTTCGCTCATTACTGATGCAGTCTGCACTTTTTTAGATTCTGTGGATGACTCCGTGACAACTTCAAACCAACCTGCTCCTACCGTAGACACCATCAAATCTGAGCTGCCGTCAACAGACGAAAACGACTCGGATATCAACCAAGCCCCTTCTCGCGCCAAGCCAGTCCGACAAAGAAAGAAACCTGCCCAGGGTATTCCTATCGTCATTCCTGATCGCATCAAGAACATCATCTTGGAAATTGAAGACGGTGTCCTTAATGTCGAGCAGCTCACCGCCTTCTTCAACCATGTCAAGAAAAAGTCGAAGCCCTGCAGCTTTGCCGAAATGTACACCAGTGATGTGGCCGGTCTGAAAAAACAGCTGGGCGAAATAAAAAGGAAGTATTACATGATACCTGAGCGTGGTACTAACGTGGAAATACAGTTCATGAAATGGTTTGTTAACATACTAGATCGGTTTGACGGCACGCCTTCTACCAGAAAGAAGAAAGCCAAAGCTTAGCTCTTGGTATTATGTGATGTGATTCTAGAGATTTATGAACATTTATTATGTTTCCTGCTTTATTCTTTAGTAATATTTCATAATGTATTAATTATAGTCTTCAAAATTACTAGCTTTTTATATTCTGTCGAGCGTTTTTCAAGAAATAGAAATGTTAAATTTATCGAAAGGTGCAAATTGCAAAATTACCCAAGTGTGGTCAATCGCGTAACGCCACAGCGCATTTCTAACTGTACACTGTCTTACCCTGTGCCGCGACTTTATGTCACATGCAGAAAATCATTGAAGTACATT
Organism: Araneus ventricosus; assembly: GCA_013235015.1. Classification (NCBI taxonomy): domain Eukaryota; kingdom Metazoa; phylum Arthropoda; class Arachnida; order Araneae; family Araneidae; genus Araneus; species Araneus ventricosus. Next base: position 29,429 of record BGPR01002408.1, on the reverse strand, counting down.
GGATTCCAAAATTAAATTGGAGTTTCTCGTCCCGTGATTATCAGTTGACTGCATTTGATTTAGTATTTAAATTTTTTCCTAAAAATGTACTTAAACTAGTCCATTTTTTAACCGATAAAATTTGTCCACTTAATAATATAAATGAGTCATATCCTATATCCGCCAGTTTTAGTACACGCATCTTTCCCAGGAAAAAATTGATGTAATTTCTGTACGCTTTGAGATATTTATATGTTTGCGTCAAATTTCGTAAACTTTCAGGAATGAAAGGAAAGCTGTTGGGTTTCTTCTTAATATTAGCTTTTTCCTCTTTAGTTTCAGGCACGTTTAAACTACCTGAACTTTTTAAAATCTTAACAGTTTACGTTCTTTAAGTCTATATATAACTTGTGGAGAACAGTATTTTAAGTATATTAAATGATTTATTTTATTCAAAAAGTTGTCTTAATTCTGTAAAAAAATCTCAGTCATCAGAATATATGACTTCTTCACTATTCAGTTTAAATAACATTTGGAATTCATTCTTTGGATGTTTTGAATAAGTATATTGAATGAATTTTTTTTACAAAAATTGTTTTAATTATGTTAGAAATCTCTACGATCACAGTGTACAAAATAAAGCTCCACATTTTCATTATTCAGATTAAATACTACATTGGTTACCGAGTTTGAGTTTTTGGGTATTCTTCATGAATCATCTCATTATAAAGTCTTCAAATAATCGCAAATTTCGCACCTCATATTTTTGGTTTTTAGATCTACAGTATTCACGTTTGTTTGAAATGATTATAGGCTGCACAGTTTCTTTCATTTTTTGCTTTAAGCGTCTTAACTGAATTGCAGAGTAGCAATTCTGTTTAAAAGCAACACTTAAGAAATAATTGAATTATCGAGATATATTTTTTAAGAGATGTATCTGTTGTGCTGGACAGATAAAGTGAAAAGCAAATTCATTTGGAAAGCATCACACCCTAGCCTATAAAATCTTGTTTCCTTCTGGAGTGAAACACAAAACAATAATTTATTCCGTATTTTAGTTTCATTCTACATTACCTTTTAAAGTAACTACATGTTCCTGTCATCTGTTCTATAAAATAAAAAAAGTCGTGTGCAAAATTTACATGTTGGTCTGTCAGACCATGGCGAATATTTTTTATATAGGAAGTGTCTAGAAATGCAACTTGCAACAGCTATTTTAGAACGTGAATTAGGATCATTTCAAACGATGACAGAGCTGCAGGTAAAGATTGTACACGAATTTTTGAAACACACTGCATAAATCAAAATACTTCGAAGTTGAAAAAGTGCTAACATTGCCGGCATACTTTATATACACAGATGACTCTTACTTTCTGAATGCTGTCTGCAATTGTAGTAAATGTAGTGTTTATTACTGAAAATTGTAATTTCTTTTAATTTGTATTTTATATTCCGTATTGTGTAGTCAATATCGGGCTTTATTAATGTTGTTATGGGATATATAACGTATTTTTTTGATAAACTTAGAAATGTTTTTTTAGATAATTGTTTTTTAATCTTCATTATTGCAAGTTATTGAACTTAAATTAGCCTTATTTTAGATACTAGAGTATTAATATTTGTAACTTTTTAATTTTAAACTTTGCTCAAGTGTATGTTCAGTGAGTCATAATGTATTCATGAACTGTTCATGTTACTTCTTATCTGTTTTTTTTATTTTAATATATGTGTAATCTTTTGTAATTTGCTTTTGATCATGATTAAATCATGCATCTTTATAAATCATGCCTCTTTTTTCCATTCATGTATTATATTTCGTCTATATGAGTGTGTAATTTTGTATTGATTTTAGTCAATACCAGAATGCTGTAAGTTAAGCTGTACTTCCATGTATATTTTAGGATCAATTTTTAATTTCACGTTTATAAAGAAAAAGCACTGTACTGTAATTGTCAAAAAAAATCGATCTCGTGATTTCTATAAATTTTCGTTATAGATCTCCTTTGATCCCGAAAAATACCATTTTTGGAATAATATTGGTCTGTCTGAACATACTCGAAAAAGGAATGAGCTAGAAAAATTAGATTTTGTATGCGGTGTTTATACTATTATATTCAAGTTTTAGGTTTCTATAAAATTTTGGACGAAATCCGTTTGCGGGAAGTCTTTTTGTTTTGCCATCTGTGTGCATGTGAACACGATAGCTCAAAAACGGCATATGGTTTTAACTGTGATTGTAGATTGGTATCAAATTGTGGACATTAAATATGCTTAATGGAACTGGGAAACTGTATAAAAATCTAGACTTCACAATTTATTCAGAAGTATATTTACTGACTGAAACAACATAAAATATAATATTCTATATTATTGATATCTTTTTCCAATTGGAAGTGCTCATCTCAAACGGTTTAGAAACCATTAGGCCATGTTTAGAGTGGATATGACCACGCTATATAGTTTCCTCTGCGTTCGGTTCAATCCTAGGAGTAAGTTTATTTTTCTTTTCGGATGAAAATTTCGATGACCTTGCACCAGTGAATGGGCAGTCCATCTGGGGATTTCCCATCATACTTCTGAATGCTTTGCAAGAGATCATTTATGAATTCTTCTCTCAGATCTTCAGGAACATGCTGTGTCAGAGGACATACGGAGTGGAACATATCTAAATAGAGAACAGGCCATTTGAAGCAAGGATTCTCATTTTAAAACAATTCGTTTTGTGTGACTTACATTAAGAAATAGAAACTTCATTTTTTTCTCTTTTTAATATTCTAAGCTTAGATGGATATCGATGTATTCGCTTTTAAGCATTGAAATCTTGGAAAATTTTAGCAGAAGCTATATTTGAACTGACTACCTACCAATTTCCTTTATTCGTGCTGTAGTTATTTGAAACGTGTACTTAAGGATCCACGGAAGAGTTGAACGCAATCCTTATTTGACAAATTAGCTCGTTAGACTTTTTATTCGAAACTATTTTCAATGAAGGTAAAAAACAGTGCTATTTGCTTGTATTTTACGGAAAAGTAATGTTATATACCTTTATAAAGAATTAAATAATGTTGAAAAGAGGGAATTATATATGTCGGACGGAAAAAATTCTATTTTGTATGCACCACCTCGTTGCGAGCTTATAAAAGCGGCAATTTATTTTTCTTAGATTCTTTATAATTTCAATAAAAAAAGAAATTTTTCTCTTAAATATCTCACGCGAATTTAAGAATGGATATGGAAAAAAAATTATAAAAATAATTCAGGAACTTCAGTAGTAAACTAGCTAATATCCTGATAATACAGCAATCTTCCATGAATCACAAATAACTTGGTGGATGCTTTATGTTAATTCTAAACAAAACTTCTCCTTGGAACAACACATTTTTTAGCTTCTTAGTATAAACTCTAAGTCACCTTAAAGTATGAAATGCAAAAATTAGAAAAGCCGCCCTTTAAAACATTTTTTAAACAAATTTTTCAGTTATTGTGTTCAGTTAGTTTCTTTCGATTGTCACTAATAATATAAAGAAAAGTCAGGATAGTCAGAAATTGACTTCGCTGATATACGAGCTGTTAGAGGCCGCAGAGATTGAGGAATGAAATTTTGAGCTTAAAGTATTTCTTAATATGCGATCGGAAGTGTGAAGAACAAGAACAGAATTCTCATGATTTTGGTAAAGGAGATAGATTTCGGAAAATTCCCAAAGGCAACGTTCACTTAAGTAATGCTAAGTGATCAGCATAGTGAAAAATTATGAATGATTTTGGAACGGTGTCTGTTGTACGAAAAATGGCGGCATAAGACATAGACGGAGACAGTCAAAAAGAATCCATAAGCATGTTTTAAGCTGGGCTTTCACTAGCGCTCCATTCAACACCAGTTGGAGTCCGTTGTTCCAAAACCCGTCGTCAATGCCAAAATCCGATAAGAAATAGCGCGGTGTGGGCGAAATGTTTGGATTTTCATTCGCTGCACTAGGCCATAAAACTGAAATACGATCGTTTGCAAGGGGGTACGAGTCTCTCAAACAAAAGCGAAAAAAACAAAATGGGGGTGGGGGAGTGAAGCTCTCTCGGGAAAGGGGTAGGCACAGTAGCTATGAGAAATTGAAGTGACCGGTTGTGTCGTTTTTCATGGAGCCTCCATGAATGACCCACCAAATTCTGTGGGCTAAAAACTGGAACTGTGGTGAGACGCGCTCCAAATGGTGTGGAATGGTCCGACCGTGAATGTCCAGCTTTATGCGTACCATGGCAGAATTAATCGGTTGAAGAATTCACCAACATTGATTCGTATCACCAACTCATTACCGTACACCTGCGAGACTAATCTCTTCAAAAATGCAAGCGCCGAGGATGAAGGGGCTTATCTCAAGCACCATACAATCATTTTTGCTTCGTGTAACGGCCGTGAGAAAATTTCTCTCACATCATGGAGATTTTCATCCGCCCAGTGTACACAGTTCTTCGAACTGAGGTTACCATTTAAAAAGAAATGTGCTCATCCATTCACAGAATGCTGTTAAGGCCAGTTGTCACCGTCATAGCGGATAAGGAATTCATTTACAAATTCTAACTATAATTGTTAATTATCCGCATGTAACATCAGGATACGCTGGAATTGATTCGGAAACGTGAGGTACAGAGTGCAAAATCTGAAGGACCGTAGGCTTGTAAATTCAAAAACCATAAAGCTCTTCATGCACTTGGAACGCAACCTTCGTTTAAACGTTTCATCAATTTCGGCGGGAACGGATGGTCGTCCAAGTCGATATCGATAGCTTGTATATAACCGGTTTCCTCAAATTTGCATACCAAGTTCCGTAGAGCTTTTACATAACACAGAACCTTGTCCTATCTAATTGATAAACAATGCTTCACTTTGCTTATACAGGTAATTCGTTACTAGTGACATACTGCTCTTCAAAATACTAACAATTGGAGAGGATATAACAAATAGAATCGCACGAAATTCCATAAAAATCGTTCATTTATTTTTCAAACAAAAATAGGTAGGCCAGGTTGTTGTGTTTCACAAAACAAGTTTTTTGAAATATTAGATTAACTTCTTCATAGATTAAGGTGCAAACACTTTGTAAAGTAAGTTTCATTTGCAAGTGAACCGCATGAATCCAATAATTTAATCTATAAAGGTAAACGAAAATTTTCATTGTACAAACAATGAATCGGTTGCATGATTTGGAGGAATGGTCTGAATAAAAAAATACTAGTAATATCTATCAAGATGTATCATTTGTGACGAAAATAAAGCTATTTTCAATGAATGTAAACTGGGCCTTGCTTTAGTAGACTAGAAAAAGCATTTACTTCATTAAATGCCTTCGAAGAATTTTTTTCATTAAATACCTTTCGGGAAGAGTAGCTTTGCTCATTTCGGACCCCTTCCCTCCATCCTCATTAACTTTGAATACCTTTTTGCAAGCAATAGCTGTTCAAATCCACATTCACTCATTAATTAGAGTATGCAGTTTCTATCTACCTACAAATACACCTGTCTATCAAGTTTGCTTTAAAAACCTGATATCTCAGTTCCCCGAAACTTTCATTATCCTCGGTGATATGAATGATCACAGCCCTCTTTGGGGTAATACTGATACAAACACACGGATCTTACAAATATTAAAAAAAACATTAAATGATCATAATATCTGCTATCTAAACAGTGACGAATGCACATACTTTCATGAAACGACCAGAACTTTTCATTCTGTTGATTTTGCAATTTGTACTCCATCCCTTATGCCTGTTCTTTACAGATAATCTACATAATAGTGATAATTTTCCTTTGATTATATCTGATAATAGACGATGAAACCCTATCCATTTAACATCGAGATATAATTTTAAAGCAGCCAACTGTTATAAATTCATTTCTTTGGCTGAAGTCTCAACTGACCACTCAATTCCTAAATTCGCAAATACTTTTCAAAAGCAAAGGAAGGTTTGGTGGAATGGAGATTGCCGCGAGGTACACAAAAGAAAAGGAAAGCTCGACCTCGTCGAAACCCAACTACTGTAAACTTCAAAGCCAACTCGAGAAAAACACAACGCCGTAGTAAACAAGAATCGTGGGAACGATATATCAGGAGTATAAACTCCACAATATACAGTAAAAAACTATGGGAAAGTGTAAAAAAAAACTTGTGATATATTAAAATCCTCAAATATAATTTATATAACTTATATAATAATATAATTTTATATAAGAACGAAATTCCAGTTCCATCTGTACAGGATATTGCTAACTGCATTGCTTGAGAAATGTCTCACCCTTCAAATGGCAGTAATTATTTTGTTCTTTTGACTTCGAAAAAAATTTTTTTGAAAAAATACTGATGTTTTATGACCCACGTTTTTGAAATAAAAACTTAATTAAAAGGAAACATAAATAATCTACATAATTATTTTGTGTTTTGTTCTAAAATGAAAGACTTTATTAAAAAAATTGATATTTTTTAAAATGAAAAATGTTTCGATGCTTTGGCGCGGAAAATTGCCGATAGCTACATAAGTTGCATATTTCATCCCCCAAAAAAATTTATTGAAAGAACTATTTTAATAAAGAGTATCTGAACTACCTTTGTATCCTTGATGCGACAGCACGTCCTCTTTCAGTTCATCTTTGCAATGAATAATCTTAAACCCGATGTCTTCCAGTATTCTTTTATAGATGGATGAATCCCAGTTTTTCAGATATGACTGAGGAATGCAGAAATCAGCGTTCTGCAAAAAGGAACAATAATTGGAATGTTTTATTAAAGTGCGTGCGAAAATATTTTAAAATTTTCAACATGTATACGTGCTTGCAAACTGCACGATCATACTAAATATTACATCTTCACTTACAAATGCACATTTACAAATTTCCTCAAAGAAAATATAGGAACCATTTTTATTTATCATTTTATGTTTTAACCTATTTGTTTGTAAAACTGTTTATTTTTTAAATTACAAAAAATTAATTTTTATATCGTTGCCTTGAAGTAATTTTTATTAATTTTTAAAATCCTCAATTGCGTTCTTAAATTTCGGACCAAAAATTGCCTTCTTGTCTTCAGGTATATATGAAGTTTAAAAATGCTGCCTTACATCACTGTACTATTATATTGGCTAACATTTTTATTTTTTTTGGGTACGAAGATAACGTGCTATCGATAACGTGTGGTAATCAAAATTCGATCTCGAAATTTTGATGAATCTCCACATTGTATAGCTGAATGAATCCACAAAAAGAATGTCTGTCCTTGAACACGATAACTCAAAAATGCAGCGTAATAGACAGGAGAGCGTGAATTTGTCTTACATGAAAATAATAGATTAAGTTTTGGACAAAATTTGTCAAGGCGAGGAGTTATTTTTTTCAAAATACAAACTCAATTTTCTGCGCTGTACTAAGAATCTAGATAAATAAAACACCATATTTATAATAGTTAGTTATATATTAACGTCCCGTTTTGAAGCAACACGAGGGCTATTTTGGGACGGACCTCGGAATTTTGAACCGCGGTCAGATGACGAGGACGACACCTGGGCTGGCACCCCCTCTCCAAGCTTCCACGCCACAGCAGCGGGAGGGCGTTTGGCCACTGCGTATGATTTAGCGTGCCCCATATGCGGCAGATCTTCGGTGGAATCGGGTTTCGGGCCTGGAGCCCTCCGCCCCCAAGGCCGAGACCTTACCACTAGGCCACCGCGGCCCATCATATATTTATAAAGATTATTTTAGAATTATTAAAAAGTATTTGCTGCCATTCATAGTGAATGAAAATATTATATGCACATTTAATTATCTGCACGTTGCCATTGATGTATTAGAAAAATATTAAATATATTTTTCGTTATTATTTTCTTTTACATGTGCGTTCCTATTTTGCCTTGTGAAAATAAAATGAAATGTTATCTTGATTGTAGCTGAAAAGATATTTTTAAAATTGTGTAAATCAGCGAAAAAAAAGAGAATCACAATAAAATTGATACCATCGAAATTTTTTTTTATTGAATCCGATAATTCTTTCTTCAGATTAAGTTTCCGGCCTTATCAGCACAAAACATTACAATTACGAAATAGAAAATTAGCAGTGACAAACTGTCAGTGGGAAAGGTAATTTTGGATACTTATGCAGTATTCTTAATGATATCAATCGAGAACGTTGGTTGCTTAAAATACATCCCACTATCTTTTTTTAGACCACACGTTATGAGTGACATAATTATGAAGGAAGTAAACGAGAAAATCGAGGGGCGAATTTGTCCTTACTTTATTTTGTTACAAAATTCAAAGAGAAATAACACAAGAAACACTTTCTTACTTCAAAATATGAGCTCCATTTGGGATCCTCTCCGACATCGAGAACTCCATCGTAATACGAACATTGTAGTGCAAATATAAAAGCAGCTTCACCACCAGGACGCAAAAGATCATACACTATCTGAAATCCTTTCCTCTGGTCCTTCACCCAATTAAAACAGTGAATGGAAATGACTTTCGATATCTGGCCCATCCATTTTTCCATAGTAATTCTGAAATAAACGAAATTTTGCATAATTTAAAAATAACTATCTCTGGCAACGGGCTATACTATATAAACCAGGGATGGTCAACCTGCGGCAATGTTAATGCATAATTGCTGCTCTTTTTTGAGTTAGTATATAATATTGTTACTAAATTATAAATTCGCTTCCCTTTTCCAAGTTAGTCCCATAGTGGAAAGAGAGATTTACGGAAATTTTATGGGAATGGAAGCCATTGCTCTCGACCTTGGCGACCATTTTGGCAACATAATGTGGGATCTCAAAAATACCAGAATTTTCTCGCTATCTCTAATAGGAGCAAGTTATGGAGATACTTCTGTAATTTTCCTGAGACGTCACATCCTGTTGGAAAAGGGTATAAATACTGACCAATTCAACGAGGAATTAATCTCTTTGGAGTTTTGCTCGCATTGCGAGTTGATCCGCTGTTAGACGCTGTGCGCTTTTGTTCGTGCTATTGCTGTTATTATTAGCGATTTGCTGTCTGTTTGTGCTGCTAATTTGTACAATAGCTCTTTTCCTTGTTTCCTGTGCTTCGAGTTTTCCGGAATATTCGCGTTGTTCTCCATTATCTTGCTTGTTTGACTGTTTTCACTCACCTGACGATTTTCGTAACAATATGCATATATAAAGTAGAATATCAAATTTGAATAAAAAAACCCCGATATTTCATGAAAATTGTTTGTATACTGCACTATTCTTGTTTAGCTAAACCTTTTCTTTCGATGTCAACAATCAATTCAACCCCAAAATCGCGAATAAAAAAAAGAAATACTTTTTGACGAAAGAAAATTGATAATTATATGTAAGAATGGTTAAAATATTATTTTTTACTTTAATAATATTTTATGATTATAATTAGGATTATTCTAATAATGATAATAAATAATTGAATTGCAGTGTATTTTATTACGGTAACTTTAACCAAAGCAAAAATAACATTTTGCTTTGCAATTTTAACAACAACAACAGAAAAAAAACGCATTTTAAGCTGAATTTCATAAATGTGCATTTCATAATTCAAGTTGCTGACTTGCGGTTTCGTATGTATTATTTTGGTAAATATATTTCTAAAAATGGCACTTTATGAAAAAAAAAGCCTGCTTTAAGAAAAAATACCAGGTTGGCGACCCCTTGTCTAAACCATTGTTCATGATCAAAACAGCTTTTGTAGTGATTAGTTGTTTACTTGTTCTAATTAAGAATTTTATTCATAAGCTGTAGCAAAATAATTTATCTTGAAAGAACACTGAAATAACTGCATTTATATAAATGTACAGAGAATACCCGTATTTGACAATCATCTATTGTATTTTTAGTAAATGTCAATTGTTGTTTTCAGTGCTTTTTAAAACTCAATCCGTCAGATATAGTAAATTTTAACTAGTTAAAATACTGCAAGCTTGCAGTATTTTAATAGCTACTAACTACTAAAATACTGTAAGCTATAAAAAGATGCACTTAAAATTCATACCATATTTCTGAAAATAATTGGTTCATGGTATTCATTCATGATATTTGTAATTGAAACTGATAAACTCCAACCTGACTTGGTAAGAAACGTGGAAAAAAATACAGGGCAGTTAAAGAAGGACGGGAAAAAAAGCATTTATTGAAAAAACAAGACGCGTTGAGAAACGTACTTTCATGATTGCTCCAGAAACATTAATTTTCGTCCCATCTTAGTAAATAGTTGGTTTACACCTAAATAGATAGAATCATAGCATTCAAAAAGTTACCACTAATTTAAACCTTGGCAATACCCCAATCACTATACCGATTTCGGCAATTTTTATTTCATATGAAAGCTTATGACCCCTGGATGCACTGGTTTGCCAAAATTTAGGACTATTTTCGTAAAATGCCAGAAATTTGCAATTAATACGAAAACTATGGTTCGAAATCAGTTCTAGAGAACCGTGTGACATTCAATCGAGTATCATACACATATTGCATTGAATATTCGGTCACGAGGTCGACCAGAAAGTGATGAAGATGGAAATTGATTCGACTCATCCCATTTCACAGAAAGCTGATAAAGAGATGAAACTTTCAGCAATGGTTATGTTTGATGTACATAATATTTACCTGCATTTTCGTAAGTATAGCACAAATATTCGGGAAGATATAAACGCTTTTTTAAAAAATCCTGACATTTTCCGCATGTTTTTTGCTTATAACATGCAGAGCTTTCATTCAAATTATACGAAATTTGTAGAACACCCGAAAATATGTTGCAAAAGCTTTGTCTTAAAATTTGAAGTAAATACATTGAATATTAGAGGAAATATGAGTGTTTGTACATAATAATCTTTTTACTGCGCATGTGCGAAATGCAGAGGAATTTTTCTTTTATACCTTCAAAGCCAGACATATAGAGCAACTTTATAAAAAATTCTAGTTGAATCCCATTAAAATTCAGAAAGCTGTCGGCATTTCAGTGAGATTCATTTAAATTTCTCTTTGAGAGAATCTAAGTGATGTGGGTTCTTGAACAAACTGATGTTTTTAAAATTTGAATATTCGAATAGTATTCGAAGAAATGCAATTAAATAATGTATTTAATTTATAAGTGTACATGGGTATTCAGGATATTCAACTTTCCTAAAATTCAATGTTACTGTTCATAGATTCAAGTTTTGAAAGTATCAATTTGCGGAAAAACCCTCATCACTTAGATTCTCTCTCGAAGAGAAATTTAAATTCACTTCACTGAAATGCCGACAGCTTTCTAAATTTTAACGGGATTCAACTGGAAATTTTTTAATTTTTCTAATTGTTTTACTAATCTATATGCAGTATTTAACACTGAAAAAAAGCAGTGATTGCGATGCCGCCAGTGTGGAGAACGGTGAGTGTTGTTAGTCCAATACCAACAACATTGAAAACCTAAAGACTCGAGGATTTAAAATTAATGCAGAACTTAAGTGCACTTATAAAATTTTATAATATTAGCTACGTTTATTCAAGAAATTCAAGCAACCTGTCTTCAATATTAGCTAGTACGTATTCGATTTTCGGATGGGGATATAAGAGCTCCGCCTTTTCAATCATATCAGGTGTTACATCGATTGCAATCAACTTTTCTACATTTGGGAAGCATGGCAGGACATGATTCTTTGTGCGAAGTCCTTGTCCGCATCCGACATCCATCACAACTTCAGAATCATCAGAACTCCAGCCCAGATCGGGAAGAGTGTGAGTCAAAAAATGCTGGATGGAATCCCAAAGTTTGACTTTAATAAATACGTCTGCATTGAAATGCATTCTGGCAGCACAGAGAAACTGAAATGAGATATATCATAATCACCAAACAGAAATCCAAATATCTAAACATACAGTTGACTTAGGTTTTTATGAAGTTTTATGGGGCAAGGTAAAAGTCGAAAAATCGAAGATTAGCAAACCCGGATATGAAAATATTTAAAGGACCAAACGAGTTTTTTTTTTCGAATTTGGCATGAATATTCCTTGAAGTCATTTAAAGTAATATGATTTCATGTAAAGATTTTATTTTTTGATTCCGTTTCAAGATGATGGCTGTTTTAATGGTTACAATTTTTTAAAATTTAATTATTATTTTTAATTAATTATTAAATTTAATTAATTTTTTTAAATTTTAAAGTGATGTAAAACTGGTGTTTATTCAATGATTTGCACTGAAAGTTATTGAGGAAAAACGATAACATTTTGATTGATTTTAAATTAAAACTGTAATTAAAAATTTGAAAAATCCCTTCCTTAGGGAGCACCTACCCAAGCAGTAACTACCAACCAAATTTGGTGACCTTAGATCCTACGGTCTGCCCTGTTGAGTGTTTTGAACGATTTTTGCATCGTGCATGTCGAATCTCGCAATTTGCATAGCATCCAGCCTATAAGCGTTAGCATCTATATAATTCAAAATGCAAAAAATAGCAAGAGAAATTAAAATGAAATATTAATTTACAAAATAAAGCCACTGGAAATGTGGAAGGAATAAAAGACAAAACTTAAAAACAAATAATAAAACCACAAATTATAAAAAAAAACCCGCATCGTATTAGTTGCGCGCAATTTCAGCAGCAACCGAATGAACAATGAAAAGAATAGAACTAAACGAATAAAGCCAAAACACTAACTCGAAATGTGTGGGAATCCGGCCTAGGCATATTATCAAGGGTCACTAAATGGCAAGAATTGAAAAAGGCGAGATTTTTTTCTGTGAGGGGCCTGAGAAATGTTCAAAATTTTAACCCCTCGTGACCCGAAATGAAAGAGTAAAGAAGAGCACCTCCAGGATAGAAAGAATATGAAACAACAAATCATAAGAGAGGAAGAAAAAGAAAAAATTTACTCTGCTCCTGAAACACTAAACCACATCGAACCTGCCGCCATCTTAAAAAACCCGCTCAACAAAGACATTACCGGGGAAGGAAAAAAAAGCGTCTATAAAAACATATATTGAAACTAAGAGAGGGAACTCTAATCTTTGGGATAAAACCTTTTTTTCTTTGGGATTACCTTTTAAAAATGTTTTTTGTCATTATTTACAACAATACTTTTCATTGTTCCATCGTATCAAACCTTTTTCATTGTTTAAACAAATATTTAATTGCTTGTTTCTTTTTCATTGTTGAAAGCTAAGGTAATCTATATACGTATATAAAAGAGGAAAGTATGTGTGTGTGTTTGGTCGTTTTTTGGTTCTTTATGCACGCCCACACCGTTGGACTTACGGCGACCAAATTTGGCACAGTGATGGATTAGCACAAGAGGGAGCTAACGCTCTAAAAAAATTTTAAAATTTGAATTATATTTTCATTTATTTAATTAAATGAGGAAAATTAAGCCTTTTTTAGACGTTTTTCGCCAATAACTTCTGAAATACTTATGGTACGAAAATTATTTCTACATCTCCTTAAAGAGCAAAATCTTTTTAATGATACCAATTTAATTGCTGCACGATTTTTTCTCTAACTGTAATTAACGTTTCAAAATTAACTTTAAACCGTAATTTGTAACAATGTTTTCTATTGTTATAAAATCAAATTTATTGTTTCATCAAATCGTTTATTCACGTGTTTTTACAGCTGTTAAAGTTATGATAAGAAAATGTTGCTTTCTTTGGTTATTGACTTCAATGTAGATTTCTTACTTCTGCTATTATTTCATAGCATGCACTTAACTTCAATTTTTATTTCGCAGCTTTTAATTCGCACTCAAAGATCCAGTGACGTTAGTTTAGTTACTACGCGATGTTTCGTTTAAATTTCACAAATTTTTGAATGATCCTAATCAGCGACGTAGCGGCCTGGGAGTGAGGGCAGTATAGATGCCGCAGATGCCAGTTTTAAGGGCGCCATAGAGACAAAACATTACTGCGTTTATACCAGTTTTTAAAGCAAATTATGATTAGGGGGCGTAAAAATAATACCAGGCCCCGAGGGCCATTTGCACTTGCTAAAAAAATGCTGACTGGGGTAAAAAAAAATATAAAAAAACATATTCCCTGGACGTCACTTACCCACGCTGCGCCACTGATCATGTTGACAGAACGTTAATATGTTTGTGTCACTTTTTAATGTCAAATACAATAAGGAGTCGAAAAATACCATTTCCAGAGCGCCGTTTACGCAAGTTAAGCCTCTTATAATGAAGGGGGGAGGGAGAAAAAATTCATAGTATGACTCCAGCGCCACTTACCCTCGGTACGCAACTGTCAGTATGTAAAGTCATTGAAGGTTAAACGAATCCCGTCCCTACCGAAGGAAGAAGGCCTAGGGAGAAAAAGAAGGAACGGTGCTTCCGGTCAGGCACACAAACACCAAAAAGAAGGGAATGGGAGGCTATAAAAAGCATGATATAAAGTATTTATGCTATCTTCGTAGCAATGATGGGGATGGGAAGATGGAATTCCAAGGGTTGTCAGACTCGTGCGAAGTTGTTCAAAGTACAGAGAAAAAAAGAAGAGGTTAGCTTAGCTGCTGGCCGATGGGTCAGAGACATAGAAGAGGGCAAAACTGTTTAATTAAGTTTAAAGTATTATAAGCACTTAGACTTGAAAATATTTCCACCCCGAGCAACGCCGGGTATACAAGCTGGTATCCTAATACATTTTGTTTTCATATTTTATTTCTTCAAAATTCTTGTTTAATCTGTAAAGCAAGATTTCTCAGATATTACTTATACGAGGAAATATATCCAGTAAGATGAATGATTTTTTTTTGTCTAAAATAACTTTAATTAGTTTAAAGAAAGATTTCCCCATCAAGTAGTTATAGCAACTAGTGCTACAAGCTACTAGGGCTGTGCCGGCTTTCGATTTATCGGCAGAACCCAGTAACTTCCTTACTGACTCGAAACATGCTCCTAAAGAACATAAGAATCGGTATTTTGTATACTATCGAATATATTTCATGATTTACGTAATACCTTAGAGAATTTTTATTTTTCTGATTCAATAGAAAATTTAGCACATTACACTATAAGATAGCAAAGCTTCAAGATAAAAGAACGATAAGAGATACAATGAACAGCAGTGATAAGTATTGTTGATTTTCATTGCAGTGCTGAAATATTTTATCGCTGTGGCTTCAAAGTAGTATCTGTTTAAATCCTGGTTAACGGACATTTGTTTTTATATTTTTTTGCTAATAATTACAGCCAGTTAATTTTAAATGATTTTTATTTCTTTCCAAGCATTTAATTTTATGTTTTCTGCATGGAAATACTTTTTATTTGGTTGCCATAAGCACAGTGCATAAGTGACGACTTTCATCCGGAGCTAATAATTCGCGGAGTTGCAATGCAGGCCGAAAGACGATACATATCCCAAATGAATCGTTAAAAAAAGAGGCACTTGACTACCGCAAATAGGAAATAATTGATTTTGTCCCAGAATATTCACAGTTACTTTTTGAATGGTCAAGAGAGCAAAGTGACCCACGAGGATAACGAGGCCCCAAGTTCAAAAATGGAAATGAGGAGGTCTTTCATTCATTAGACATGTTCTGGAATTTGCTTTGTGTGGGCGTACTACACTTTGATTTTAGCCGAAAGACTGAGAAACGATTGAAATACAGTCGGACCTCTATTTAACGAACCTCTATTTTGCGAACTTTTTCTTGGAACCAAGAACATTTTGCGAATTTCTTCGTAAAATAACCTCCAAATAGCGAAGTGCATTCTCTATTTAACAAACTTTTTCTTGTGATCCAATATTTTTTTTCTCCCTATTTATCAAAATATTTCTAAACATTTCAAACTTATTCTTTCTTTTAACGTATTTAATGGTGATCAATGACCTTGAAGCTGGAAAATGTCAAAGCGATAGTTCTTGAGCATCAAAGAAAAAAAATTCAATTCTTCATGAGGTGGATAAAGGCATGGAAAAAAAGGATTTTGCTTTAAAATTTGGTATTCCTCCAAACAGCTTATCAACCGTAATAAAAAAATCGTGATAAGATACAAAATTATGATTAATCGAATTCTTGTTCAAAACGTTTAAAAGCATGTGTCTATGAAGATGTGGATGAGTTTCAAAACGTTTAAAAGCATGTGTCTATGAAGATGTGGATGAGTCAGTTTTGAAGTGGACAGTGTGAAAAATAAAAACAATACAGGAATGAATTGCGATGAAGACGAAGATGATGAAGATGGAAATGATCATGATGCAGAAATCAACAAACCTTCTTATGATGAAATGCTAAAATTCATTAATTTTAATATAAAATTATTTTTTAAATTGAAAATACAGTGTATTCCCGGACAATGTTTTGCTTTATTCTTGTTTTCCTTGCAGATTTCTTTTTGGTGGGTAAAATATATAAAACAAATAGATATTAATTTACAAAATAAAGGTGTGATTAATTACTTTTTTAATAATATTTAGTGTTTATGAATTTAAAATCTGTTTTGTGTAGTTTAAAGTATATTAAAAGGTGAATCTCTATTTAACGAATTTTCCATACAACGAACTTTTTTTCGGGATTTAGCGACTTCGTTAAATAGAGGCCCGACTGTAGTTGATACTATCGGTTAATGATCTACTAGGTCCGTCTGTTCCCTTTTACTTTGTCGACGTCCTCGCTTAACAGTAGCCCCAAAACGGAAGAAACTTCAGCGGTAGTATTTAATAAAATAATATAAGCAGATATTCATTTATTGAACATTTTCTCGTTTTTACAGTTAAAAGTTGTCCGAGGCAGCTGCACTAAGCAAATATAAAGTTGCATAAAAATAACTGAAACATAATTACACTTTACATGAATGCCAATTTTTTAATGGTAAAAATTCTTTAGGAAATTATCATTTTCATTAATAAGGTTGTTATCCATGATCAATTTAAGGTCAATAATTTTGCATAAATCCTTTAATAAATAACATGCCCATCTACATATGAAAACATTTGTTGGAAAATAATCATTATAGATAAATTATCTCCTCCCCTCAAGAATAGAAAAACAGATAAGTCTTCACTTAAGTACTTAATAATTTTTAAAAACAGAAATAAATAATTTCAAGAAGTATAACCATATATCATAATCCTAATTGCTCTGACAAAGTATTTAGTTAACTACTTTTAGAAGCAAACTATTTAGAAGTAGGGTCAGGCGTAGAAATTTGAAACAAGTAGTAATTGGGAACGGTGATTATAGAGCTCACTGGTGAGGCCCTGGCGAACTGAAAATCATGTGCTTTGGTTTAGACACTCTAGAAGAAGAAGAAAAACACTTTCCTACTTTTTTCAATGCTATATAGTAACTTTTTACCTTTAATTACAACCGTGTTCAGAAAAGCCAAATAAAAATTTCTTAAGTTTCATTTTTCCTTCTATACGTCGCTGCGGTTATATACAAGCTGGGTTTCTAATTTATATATTTCTTATATCTGTAGGATATAATGATTACGAGGAAACTTCAATTTTCGTTTCTGGATTTCATTTTAAGGAACAGGTTAGTGTTCTTAATTACCCCTGAAAATTTGTAATGCGGGGTAATTGGGAACAGGCTTCTAATGTAACAAAAGTCTATATTTTTCTACCTATTTAGAATAGTTTATTATTTGATAAAGGCAATTTTAAATCTAGAAACGGGATTGCGTTCTGTCCCGTCAGTAAAGTTCACTGTTCTATGTCAAATTAACAACTGACATTTTAAAACAATTTACTATTTGATCTACATACATATTACTTTTTACGTATGAAAGTTCTTTGTTAATAATGATATTAAGCCTTTTGACTTTAAATATGAAAGAAAATAAGACACTGTTGACGAGAAAGTAGAAAACGTGATACTGATAGAGGAATCTGAAGATGAGGATTTTGGCTCTTGTCAACAAGAAATGGAGTGTAGTGTCCTAGAAAATGTAGCCGAGAAATTAAGCAATATCTCTTTTTAATTTAGTTTATTAATGACACGCACAGGACTAGCACAACATAAATATACGAACACACAAAATATTTAACATAAAGAAAAGAAAATATACTTTACACATCTCATTATTTTGAATCATGGCCACACAAACATATAAGCCTCTTCATTCTCAAACACACACAACCACTCTCATTAATGTCCAACAGCCAACTAAACTGTTATAAGATACAGTCTTGTGCCGCGCCATCTACCGTAGGCAACAGCAACTATGAAATCCAATTCTTTACAGGAGGCTGCGAGGATGGAGGAAGTAATTTATCTGGAATCACCCATGGTTGATTTTTCACAAGTCTTTTTGTTTTAATCGATAACATTGGAGGTGCCAGAATGAAGGCACATTATTCATAAGTCTGCGGGATTTAAGTAGTTGACGGTGGTGAATATGATATGACAAGTCTGAGGACCATCAATTTGGCTAAATCAAAATTTTTTTCGGTGGTAAATGACCAGTTTGCCATTTCCGAGATTCAGTTAAAAGCTACACTCCCAGATCGTATCTTTGAAGTATATTGTAGGATAGAATTAGTTGGTTTTCAGGTTATGAAAATGTCAAAGAAAAATTCATAAAATAATGAACAGAACGTTCGCTTTCAAGTGGAAAATCTGCTTTCTACTACGAAATTGTACTATTTGTTTCTACTAATTTTTAGGTGTGATTTTTAAGTCTTACCTATTTCCTTCTAGTGTGTCATAATATTCAATTATTTCAGTTTTTGTAGAGATTCGTTTCCAACTTTTCCCGACAACATTTGAGTAAGAATGATTATAAATCAAACCAAATTGAAGTTAGTAAATAGTTATAATAGTGTATATGCGATATTCCAAGAGATTTTTGCTGAAAAGCATTCAAAAAACAGTATGTGATAACTGGGAGAAGGCAGTTAAATGCAGTTTTAGGCAATATACAGTAGTTTCTAATCATTTCAAATATATTCTCTTCAAATCAATTCTTTATTGTGACCAGAAGCCGAAATACGTGCTCCCAATTACCCCGTATTCTGTGGGGTAATTGGGAACACTCCAGGGTAAAATAAGAACGCTCCTAAAAGTGAGGTTGATTAATTAATAAATTATTTTTGAAAGGAGGCATTGTTTAATGAATCCTGCAGAATATGTTTATGCATTCACAAAAAATATAGACCTCTTCTCCATCGCATACTATTCTTTTAAAGAGAAAAAAATTACAGTCTGCAAAATTCGTCCCCAATTACCCTAATTTCAAATCATTATCAAAGCATGACACGATGAACAACAGATGTACAAATGGTAGTATTAAATATTATTATAATTATATTTAATAAAATAATGTAAACGGATATTTATTTATTGAACATTTTCTCGGTTTAAAAGTTAATAATAAATGTTATTCAAAGAATTATCTGAGGCAATTGCACTAAACAAATATAAAGTTAAATCAAAATAACTGAAATAGAATTATACTTTTACATGAATGCCATTTTTAATTGTACATTTACATTAGTAAGGATATTTAGCTTTATTGATTCATGGTTAATTATTTTTTATAAATACTATATAGAAATAACTGTGAAAACTGTTATATCAATTTAAAAACTGAAATTTTTTTTAAAAATGCTGGTTTGTTTTAGTTTTAAGATGCATGAAATATCTTACCTTATATTTTAACAAATAGGCTTGAAAATCTGTAGCTACAATGTCTTAATAATATACTCCGTATAAATTATCAACATATATTATTTGCCAAAGCATAGAAATTTGACTGCTCATCACTTTTAAAAGCACATAATGCAAACCGTGAAAGGAATTCACATTCTAAGCTCAAGTTAAGATTGAATAAACAGGTGAATAAATACTACTGTTACGTTACGTTATCCAGCTGATTAGCAGTTTACCAATAGAGTTATACTTTTAGATAAATGCCATATAAATTGTATATTTACATTAGTAAGGACCAGTGTTTCATGAAAAAAATATTTGGAGAAATGATTCTCAAGCAATGTTGATGCTTTGTAAATGAAGCACTTTGTATACACTCCCCTTTATTGCATGTATATGCATAAATATGTATATTATTGCAAATAAACAGATTTCAATTTAGAAGATTGCTAACTTAAATTTGAAAAATAAATCTTAAATTTTTATTTTACATTTTCTTTCTTTTCCTAATACTTAGTGTACACTTAATAGAAAACAGCGAATTTTATTACTTAGCAAAGCATACAGAAGAAATTTCTAGTTGTAAAATTGCTTTACTGTGTTTATATTTAATATGAAAAAATTACATTGAAATGCATCCAGCTATTTCAAGAAAATCTATTAAAATAAAAATAATAATTACAATAGCTTAATAAACTTTTGAAAACTTCAATGGTAATTAAATAGAAAAGAAGACTGCTAACTTAAATTTGAAAAATGAATTTTAATTTTTTTTTTACATTTTCTTTCTTTTCGTAATACTTAGTGTTAGAAAAAATGCATAGTCATCCAAATTTCATTCTACTTCTATAAAATGGCAGGTTCATAAATTTGTATGATGAAATAAAATATTCTGAATTTGTATCATATATATTGAATGAAATATAGATATTTTATATAAAAAAATAAATAATAAAGACATATATAATGAATAGAAAACAGAGTTGTGAAATTTCCAGATAAAGCCAATATTTTAATGCAGGGAACTTTAATTTCTCTAATATGCTTTTTGAAAAATCATATTATTACATTTAATTTTTCTTAGGTAAGCAAAATCAATATAATTTGATAAAGCAGACATACACATAGAAAAGATAAATAATTATGAAACATTTAAAGAAATTATTCAGAAACAAATACTATTGGCTGTTTGAAATACAGTAATATGAAAAGTTACATTGAGATGTATCCAGCTATTTCAAGAAAACCTATTACAAATGGAAGGCAATTAGAAAATTGCCATTACAAATGAACAGATTATCTTATTAGCTGGGTTTAAACAGGGCTTTATTCTTTCTCCATACCTTATCTTCCAGTTTCTAGTCCAAAGCAAGCTGAACAATATGAAATAAATACACACTATCTATTTTTATAGGAGACATGAGTTATTCAAAAAATGCAAACATTTTCTTTTAAAAAATACTGACTTAAAGTACACTGAATTAGGGATAGCAAGTTAATAACGAGTTGGCCTCCTCTGGCCTTGATAACGGCTGCCACACGAAGAGGCATTGATTCAACAAGTTTGCGGAAGCGTTCCACAGGAATGGCTTGCCAAACATCGGCTAAAGCTGTCCATAATTCAGTAAGGGTCGCTGGTGTTGTGTGATGTGCTTTCACACCTTCCTCCAAAACATCCCAATGGTGTTCAATAGGATTTAAGTCTGGGATTCTACGTGGCCAATTCATGACATAGAAGTCAGAGGAATGCTCATCCAACCAGGCAGTAGTCAATTGGGACCTGTGAGAGGTGCAGTTGTCCTGCTGGAATACTCCATTTCCATGTGGATGACAGTACAACATAAATTGGATGGAGGTGATCACCCAGCAACTCTGTGTACCGAATTGCATTGAGGGAAGTTGGTACCAGTACCAAAGATCCCAAAAACTGCCAAGAGAAAACACCCCAGACCATGACTGAGCCGCCATGGTCTTGTACAGTTCCAACCTGGCATGCAGGATCTATGGCTTCATGAGCCTGACGCCATATTATCAGCCTCCCGTCGGCATGAAGTAGTCAGAATCGAGACTCATCACTCCATGCTACTCGTTTCCAGTCCTCTAGAGTCCACTCTCTGAGTTCTCTTGCCCAGGCAAGACGTGCAGCCCTATGGCGCGCATTGAGCAATGGTACTCTCGTGGGTCTACGGATCCCGCAGCCCAAAAGGTGAGGCGAACGTTGGACGGTCCGTTTACTGACTGTACGACTGGCGCCCTGGGTGGTAATTTGCTGGCTACGTACAATACGACTGAGCCGTCTCGCACCACGCTCATTCAAGGGTAATTGTCCTTTGCAATTTGCTCGATTGCTGGTTTTTTCCCCACCATCCGTGTATTCTCGGTTTACTCTTGACACTGTCGATCTTGAAAATCCTAGTTCTCTGACGATTTCGGAAATTGAATGGTCCATGCGTCGAGCGCCTACTATTTGTCCGCAAACGAAGGCGTCTAAATCAGAAGTTTTACCCATACTGGCAGTTGAAACGACTGATTAACAACAACCACAGTACTAGCTATATATGCAGTTACCACAGCGCCCTCACATGCGCATAAATGAGGCGCAGCGCTACACAATTTGCATAGCAATGTCTATCCCTAATTCAGTGGCACTTCAGTGCATTTATCAATCAAAACATTTATATATAACTACATAGGGAATATTTATGCTGTTTGCTTGTAACTAAACTTTTAATTCTTAGTATAGTAAAAAATTAATTTTCCTTACACCCTTATTATCAATTTATTTTCGAACAATGAAAGTAATTCTGATCTTCCTGTCGCATATTACTCAATGTAATAGATTCTAAAACAATTTTTTTTCTTCCAAGCAAGTGCAGTTTACGAAAAAGTATATAAACGAAAAAAAATTATGAAACTGAACTGAACTATCTTCTTTATTTTTGGGGGGGAGGAAACCATAAAAAAGTTACTTGCAGTTATATAAAAACATAAATGCTGTAATATTTGAATTACTTCATTTGTGAAGCAATTCTTTACTTTCAATAAAATATTACACTCCCAAATTGTAAATCTGCCACAACTGACTCGTATCATAATATAGGTATAATGTACAATAATCTATGTTTTCTAATAAAGTTTCTTTCATTAAAATAAGATGTGTAAAGCATACAGTTATCAACTACCACTATTACAACTTCGGAAATGCCTAATTTTATAACAATGACATAGAAATCTACAATTGCAGTGGCAAGTCTTTAAGAACATACTATAAACATGGAAATTCAACTGCACATCACTTTAAAAGTATATAATTTCTGCAAAATAAACATAGGTTCATGTTCGAAACTCAAGCTAAGATTGTCCAAATAGCTAAATACTTAAAAAGTTACTGATTGCATTATGTTTCGTTAATCAGACTATTAGTTTACAAAACATTTTAATGTATAGATACACTTGAATAAAAAGAGAATCTTTGGTGTGTTTTTTTACCTAACAGTTATTTGTTCCTTCCATCGTTTTAAGTCTCAAATAATGGGTAAATCGGCAACAAGAAAAAAAAGAAGGATCAGGAATCAAAAATATGTTTGATCTTGCAAACTACATAATTAATTCCAAAGTAAAGAGAAAGCACACAGCACGTTATGCTATCAGTAATTTATTTAAAAAGTATATACACACAAGTGTTACAAACAAAAATGCATTCATTGCAGAAGAATCAATTAAAAGAAAAAACTATTTCCAGTTTCCATGCAACTCAAAAATCAAGTAATTTAAGTTACGACAGCACATAAGATAGCATCGGGAGCGGTTATCAGTTTTGATACTCGTATTATCGAATCGCTAAAATCAATTAAAACCCCATATCACACTTATTGTAGTTATTCACTTCAAAGTGTCAGAAACTGTGAAGTAGTAATAGATAAGTCCAGGAGTGGCATTAGAGTCTCCCCGGCAGGGAGGTCACGACCTGCTGTACGGAGGAGGGGTGAAATGAAATTGGTCTGAAATTTTCGCCAGATCTTTATTTATCTACTAGTTCAGAGGTTCCCAACCTGTGTGTGAAGGTCTAGTTTGGGGTACGCGAAATCAAAGTTGGTAATGGCAGAAACAACAAAACATAAGGAATTATAAAAGTTACAGAATTTTCTTTCCCCAAGTTAATACTTACTATTTAATAACTATACCACTTAAAAAATTGATTATTACAGAGTGTAATTTTTAGCCATCCTGATAAGTTAATGCGAAATTATTACAATACTGATTTCATTTGTTTCGGCGTTGAACTAATACTATTGCAAAAATGTAATAAAAGGTAAAATAAAAAAATACCTCCAGCAAATACAGTAGAGTCTCCGTACAACGAAGTCTCCCTGTAGCGAATTTCTCCCTGTACCGAAATTTTTAATCGGAATGTTAAATAACATTCAAAATATTCTCCATATAACGAAGTGGTTGTCTCCCTATAACGAATTTTTTCAGAGGTTTATCTTTTCGATTTTTGTCATTTTTGAAGAAAGTTGATAATTTCTGTGCAATCAATTCTCTCACACGTGCCTGTTTCTGGAACCACTCACTCTTAAAATGTGAAAATTTAACATCACGAAATGCAAAGAAATGTAAAATAACTGAATTTTTCAAGTAAAATAAACGTAAGTACATACTAGTACAAATTATTCTCTAAATTGGTGAATTGTCTTAACTTTTGAGCATTTTATTTATACAATAAAAATTAGTATAATTTTAACAAATTTATAATATATATTACTTCATTTTTAATTGAAAATCATAATTAAATACATTTGAACTTATCACACCTATTGAAAAGTTTGGAACATTTACTTAAATAACTGCAAAAATCTCTAATCTCCGTATAACGAAATTTTCTATATAACGAATTTTTCAATTGGAACCAAGCGATTTCGTTATAGAGAGACTCCACTGTATTATTAATTCGAGTCATTTGACTCTTAGGCTATGAACACACGAGTCGGCTACAGCAAATTCGGCTGAGAGCTGAAAACGTGTCGGTGGTGTTCACACGGGGCGTTTGGCGAATCGTCGCTGCAGGGTGGCGCTGCATATTCGGCTTTCGTGGCCACATTCGGCGTTAATCTTTCTGAGTGAGTGATATACGTGGCTCAGAAATGGTGTTTTATTTGAATGAACAATTTATTTGAAGAGCTCCCATCGAAGAAAAAATTTATTGCATATAATGAATAAAAATTTCACAACTTATAATGTATGGTACTGTTTCAGAAAATTCTCAATTGAATTCAGGATAACATACATTAGTATATAATTTTTTGTTTTCCAGTGTTTCATATAATGTTCTCACAAATTAAAGAATACCCTATGGATATTCTGCTTATCCTGATAAATAGTAGGCATGTAATTGAATTTCAAATAATTTTATTTTGATAAAAATTCCATTTTGAGTTATTTTTAAACAATATAGCAATTCATAATGATCATTGCATGTGTTATTTTGTAGGGAAAAAAGTCGCTTTAAAAAGTAAGTAATTTCTATTTTACAAAGGCTAGGAAGATAAAAATTATATTTCAATATATTTTTATTTATGATTCTGAAGTCAAATTTTTCAAGTAAATTAAAAAAATAATAAAATTTGAACATAAAGAACTGAAAAAGTTATACCTAAAAGTTATAAGCTAAATATTGTTCAACTGACCTAAAACATTAATAATTTTCAACCGGTTCATTAAAAAATATATATTATCTGCTTTTTTTGCAAAGTATAAATATAAATATATTCTGAAATTTGTTAAAATTAAGGAAAAAATTGCACAACTTTGAAATTCACATCATTGAAATGATTAGGATGAAGTCACCGAATTTGGACCATCTGGACGTTGGTTACTGCACTGTGGTGGAGAAATAATTTTAACGAAAAACAAGTAACTGAATTTTTTATAGCTTGTTTATTTATTTTCAGAACGGCGTAATTAACTTTTTTATGAAATGGACTTTAAGTTAGGAAAAAGCAAATTAAAATTTAGCAACTTCCTTAATATCAAAAATTTGATTCGGACCTACATTCCTGACTATAAAACTGTGTTCCAAATTTTATCCATCTAGCCATTCAAGTTTTTGAGTTATAGTGTTCACATAAACGCGGACAGACAGACTTCCCGTAGACGGATTTTGTCCAAAATTTGATAAAAACCTACAAATTATGTGTCAAGATCACATACCAAATTTCATCTCCGTAGCTCTAATAGTTTTCGAGTTATCGTGTTCACATCGACAGATACGTAGACAGACACAATTCCAATATTGTGTTTTTCGGACTCAAGGAGGTGTAAAACGTGGAGATTCGTCAAAATCTCGAGTTCGAATTTTTTGACGATTACAATATTTTCTCTTTGTATATTTCCTATACGAGAAAGCAAAAAAAATTAAATGTTGATGGAAACTTGATGCATTTAATGAATCAGCGACCAGTTTAATTAATGTATCAGTGAAAATCTGAATATAAAGCGAGTGCCGATGAAAAGACCATTTCCTTGAAAAAAAACCCGTCCCCTCATATTATCGCAGATACAAATTTTAGCAAAAGCATTTATTCACAATATGCCTGTTAAAGATATTTATAAGAAAACAAAATATGAATATGTCTTTATAATAAAACAGTTTAATTAAGCTTTTATTATCAAATAAAATGTATTATAATTATCCTTCTAAATAAAATATTGCATTAAAATTACAATTCAATAACATTTTCGAATTATTAATTCGAAAAAATTAACTTGATATTACATTTTCATCCTATACAAATACAGACACATTCGCTTTAATTATTTGTAAAAAAATCATAATATCAGCATAACAAAATATAATTAATCGAAAAAGAAACAAAGAATGTTTTAAATCATCTAAAATCTTATGAGTTTTTATTTAACTTTAAAGAACAGAATCGGTGCTTGGAGCTGCCATCCGGGTAGAGCGAAAACGCTTTCGTAGAAAAACACGTGTGAACACTGTCACTCGTTACTATGGGACCATGCGACGATTTGCCGGCGAAACCGGAGCTGCTTCATTGGGAAAGGGTGATACGCGCGCGACGAGATCTGGTTACACGACTTTGCCGCGCCAGTGTGAACAGCGCCATTAAAGAACACGGGGTCATGTGTCGCCTCACGGCCACAGCTTTCGCCGAAAACGACCCGTCTGTTCGCACCCTTAAGCTAACATAAGCCCTTAAATTTGTTGATAAAAACTTCTTTGCAAAGACGGATGGTTGGTGTGTGTGTGAGTGGAGGGGAGGATGCGACAGTAGGGGGTACGCGAAAATATAAACATTAATTAAGGGGTATGTGAGGGAATAAAGGTTGGGAACCCCTGTACTAGTTGAATACCCCGTTGCGTGAACGGGATACAAAAAATTTTCCCGACGGGATGGGCACCACTGACGCCACTCCTGGATAGCTCAGAAACTGTGAAGTAGCAATAGATAGGTCAGTGTGGTGTCTAAAACTTATGCGGATACTTTAACTGTAACCGAACCCGAACGGTGTTCTAGACTCGGCGAGAGTTTTATTTATGACTGTGTTTTAGGACTGGTAGAACGAGATGTATGCGAGAATATGGAGGCCTTTCTAGGAAGTGCCATTTTTTTCTCTTGACCGAATCAGATCGGCAATAAATTAGCCCGTCTTTTGATGGCAATTTTCATCTCTTTTTTGATTACGGATTGAAAAGAACTTTGGAATGAATAGGGGATAATAGCCTTTGTTGCTGAAAATCCCCAAAACCCCCCAATCAAATCAAATCAAACGAGATGCATGCCTGTGTATAACGATGTAATATTGATCTGTGTTAATATCTAAATGTGTTGTGCCGTGTATGTGTAATCAATGTCTAAGTAAATATGTGTTAATCTAAATGCATCTCATTATTTATCGATCGCAAGACGCAACAAGTTAGCGACGACGATGTTTATTTTTTCGAACATTCAAATACTTCCGTTTTCGAATCAGCGAGTAACATAATTTTGGCTTCCACATAGGATAGGGCTATGCTCGAAGACTGCCAAGGTAATCAGTTTTCTTTTCCTCTTTGATTGAAGTGTTATGGGGCATCAGATTGTAGAATTATTAAAGCGGAATCAAGAACTGATTCGTGCTTTGCAAGAAACAAACAGTTCTTCTGCTCAAAAAGTAACTGTGCAGTTTGAAAAATTTGACGAAGAAAATGAAAATTTTGGTAATTTTTTTTGAACAATTCCAAACGTACCAACAGAAAGTAGAGCTAAAGTGTTTATTTCTTCTTGAAGTGCTAAACTGTATCAGTTGCTAAAAAATTTGCTGGCTCCTGACATTCCTTCTGGCCAAACTTTAGATAAGTTGAAAAATGTCCTTAAACGGCATTTGACCCCAAAACCGTTTATTATACCTTCCCGCCATAAATTCTTGAATCGAAAGATGAACGAGGGGGAAAGTATTAATACATGATGTATTAATACATAATAAACACTATGTTACATGATGTTTTTGTAAGTGGATTACAAGATAAAACGATACCAGATCGGTTATTTGAGAAAGATAACATAGATCTAAAATAAACGTTGCAAATGGCATTTTCAATGGAGAAAGCTTGTAAAGGGACAAATGATATTATGGGACAAGGGATAAAGGCAGTGCATTCAGAATAACAACAAATAAAAATTTTGTTGTGAAGCAAAGGAAACACTTATTTTGTTCACGATGCACAGGCACAAATCATGTTAAAGAAAAATGCAGATTGATTTCTAACAAATGTAATTTCTGTTCAAAAATCGGACACATTCAAAGGGCATGATTTGCAGCTCAAAAAGTTAAAACGAAGCCAGTAAAGCAAAAGCAGGTAAGTTTAAAAGATAGAGCTAACAACAAAAATGAAATTCCATTATTCGAATTAAATTTTAATGATTCTGTGTTACAGGAGGAAGAACTGAAACGTCCTCCAATAATCATTAATTTGAAAATTGATAATAAAAATTGTTCTGTGGAGACACGGGGGGAACGATTAGTGTAATGAGTATAAGGAATTTCATGAAAATAAAAAAATTCAGCCTACCAGTGCAGTTTTTAAAACTTCTAAGGATGACTCATTGATACCTATGGGGACGTTACCGTAAAAGTTGAATATAGGAATCAAAATTTGAATTTGTACATTGTTAAGGAAAACTTGGATACAATTTTTGGCCGCGAATGGCTTTATAAAATCAATTTGGATTGGAACGCTATTAAAGCGGCAAGAGCTACAAGTAAAAGAAACTTAAATGAACTTTTGGAGGAATATAAAGACATTTTCAATGATAAACTTGGAGAAATAATTAACTATGAAGTTAAACTATAACTTAAACCCGAGGTTAAATCTCTATTTTGTAGGGTTCGAACAAAAAGTGTAGTCGAAAACGAAATTGGCAGATTAGAAAAAGAGGGTATCATAGAAAAATTTGAAAGTTCTGAATGGGCAACTCCGGTAATTCCTGTTGTAAAGCCAGATGGCAGTATACGACTATGTGCTGATTATTCAGTAACCTTAAATCAATCTTTAATCGTGCCACAACATCCTTTGCCAAGATTGGAAGAAATATTTACTATTTTAAATGGGGGGAAACAATTCTCAAAATTAGACTTTAAACATGCATATTTTCAAATGAAAGTCCACCCGGAAAGTTAGAAACTTCTGACAATAAATATGCATGAGGTATTACGTTTGTAAGAGACTTATGTATGAATTGAACGCGGCACCTGCAATTTGGCAGCGTTATGTAGATGGATTATTTCAGGGTATGCAAGGAGTTAAAGTGTTTATGGACGATGCTAGAATGACCGGAAGTGACGAAA